>NQII01009237.1:0-54003 GCA_002778355.1 Clitarchus hookeri | reverse complement strand
CTGGTCTAGTGCAAGAGCTATTACATCCGGTCCCAGTACAAGAACTATTGCATCCTGGTCTAGTGCAAGAGCTATCACATCCTGTCCCAGTACAAGAACTATTGCATCCTGGTCTAGTGCAAGAGCTATTACATCCGGTCCCAGTACAAGAACTATTGCATCCTGGTCTAGTGCAAGAGGTATTACATCCGGTCCCAGTACAAGAACTATTGAATCCTGGTCTAGTGCAAGAGCTATTACATCCTGTTCCAGTACTAGAGCATTTGCAATCTTGTCCAGTATAAGAGCTATTGCATCGTGGTCCAGTACAAGAGCTATTACATCCGGTTCCAGTACAAGAACTATTGCATCCTGGTCTAGTGCAAGAGCTATTACATCCTGTTCCAGTACTAGAGCATTTGCAATCTTGTCCAGTACAATAGCTATTGCATCCTGGTCCAGTACAAGAGCTAGTACATCCTGATCTATAAAAAGAACTAGAGCATTCTGGTCCAGTACAAGTGCTTTACATTATGTTCCAGTAAAAGAGCTACTCCGTTCTAGTCCAGTACAAGACCTATTGCATCGTGGTTCAGTACAAGATCTCTTACATCCTGGTCCTGTAAAAGAGTTATTGCATCCTGGTCCAGTAAAGAGGTTTTGCATCCTGGTCCAGTAAAGAGCTTTTGCATCCTGGTGTAGTACAAGAGCTGTCACATCTCACATCCTGGTCCAGTACAAAAGCTATTGCATTCTGGTCCAGTACAAGTGCTATTACATCCTGTTCCAGTACAATAACGATTGCGTTCAAGTCCAGTACAAGAGGTATTGCATCCTATCGCAGTACAATAGCTATTGCATCCTGGTCCCGTACAAGATCTATTAAATCCTGGTCCAGTACAAGAGCTATTGCATCCTGGTCCAGTAAAGAGCTTTTGCATCCTGGTCCAGTAAAGAGCTTTTGCATCCTGGTGTAGTACAAGAGCTGTCACATCCTGGTCCAGTACAAGAGCTATTGCGTCGTAGTCAAGTACAAGAGCTATTGGACTAGACCAAAGCCAGACCTGCGGAGCATGTTCTTTCATACTCACTCAGCAGTACCCGGTGTGTGTGTGTTGAATGTCTTCAGCCACTGATAGAATTCCTGCAAGCCGTTCTTGTTCAGGCTCTAATCGGGTATTGTAAATAACTTTTATGTGGTTTTAATTGTTGCACGTTACACCACTTTTCCGAGCATGCGTCCCTATTCGAAAGCATAATATTATCTGGCCTCTGTACATGCACTAGGGGTGTTTATTGAATTTTTAATACATTTTTTTTTTAAATTTCAATTTTACGGTGCAACTTGACCATCACATCAAGGTGTAGGGATATTCGAAGGCGAAACGGATAAGTCAAGAGAAGGATTTATTATATGCCCCTCTGTGAATAATTCTCAGTTTCATATCAGCCGCTAGATGACTCTTACTGTCTACATCGTTGGAGAAGAGGGCGAGTTTACACTTTTTCATATTGTATATTGGTATCTTATATAACTACACATTTATGAATTAATAAAAATGCCATAGAGAACAAAGATGTAAATATCATAATTTTCCTTGTAATATGAGTTAGTACGAAACTATGTTACAGGCTTGCTTGAAAGCTCTATAAGATCTGCGTTTTAGTTAATGCAGGCCACGTCCGAGTTCTTACACACGCTTGGGACATCACCAAGTGTATAGTCTACTCTCGGCTACCTTACCAAAGTGTATGGACAGGAAACAAACAATAATAAGATTACAATTTCTAATAATAGTTCAAGACAGGAATATCGATCTGAGCCAAGGGAATTCAGAAGTCACGAGATTTACAGCGACGTTTCTTAGAGTGGAGTAGAGAGGTTAGGGTGGCTCTTGACACCGACGTCTTAGGAGCCGATGAGGGTGAAGTGACGGGAATATGGAGCAGCGCCGGAATGAAGGGGTGGAGGAAACGGGAGATCCCAGTGAAAACCGCCGACCAGTGGCATTATCCGGCTTTTTTTCCACATACGGAAATTAGGGAGTGGCCCTGCTGGGAATCGCACCCAGTTATCTTAGTTGGGATGCGAGTAGTCTATCCACTGTACCACCACGGCGCCACTTTTCATAGAGCCTGTTGATATTGGGGTAGTTGAGAAAGAACACACGAGATTGTTTAGCATTCTCTCATTAACGTTGTTTATTTATTTTTTTACGGAGGCGGGTAGAACCTTACCAATGTAATGCGTATAGACAATTTAAATATACTTGAAATAAAAGGAAAAAAATAACTTAAGTATAATATATTAAACAATGGAATCTCGATTTATTGAAAACTGTCACTTATATACCTCGATGTTCTACTTCCTCATTCTCGAATTTTTCAGGAATATCTCCGGCTACCAAGTCTGTGTAAGACTAACAAAGCCCCTGCTACCTAGTTCAGCTTACCAAGGTGTTATACATCGTTTGCATTCTAGTTATTTTCCATTCTTCGCTGTGTGATTTCCAGAGTAAGTTTTAATTGGGTTATTCAGCCCAGCACTAAGTGAACTCATGATAAAATTTTATGTCGTCAGTATTGATAAGCTTTTTTTTTTGTATAATAAGTTGGATTTTGTTACCTACCCCTTATATAATTATATTGCCATTCACACATGTGTGTGTATGCTTTCCCAACACCTCACAAAACACCAATTTGTATCGCTTACGCATTACAAACACTGACCAATCTGTATGCTAGACTAATGTATTAGAAAGTAGGGAGGCAAACAGGTAAATAATTGAACCAGAATTGAATTAGAATGTGGCTGGAAATCAGATCCAATACAACAGTAAACATACAGCACTCTGGTAGCTACACTCTTGTGGCCGGATGGAACAGGAGAGTGAGTTCCGCCTATGAGAGTAGCCAATGAACAAGCGACTTCTGCTCGAGTGTGTACATTACTGTGGAGTCTAGCGTGGCGTCTTCTTATAAAGCGAAATGGTAGGGCCTCTATGTATACCCTAGAAATAATATCTGGTGTTAACACAAAAAAATTGACGGGGTGAGTTTTCACAGTTTATTTTTCCATACACAGGTCGAGAATGACGAGAGAAGCAACTCTCATACGAGCAGTTTCTTACTGTTAGCAGCGCAGCGCTGCACTGGCGAAGACGCTAAGGCGACGTCTGTCAGCCCATGAGAGAGTTGATGTCGACGTGCATCTTGCTGATTGTGGAGTTGGCCATTTTGCCCACTTCCTTCTCCATCACATTAACAATCACGTTCTTGAAGATCTTGGTGAAGGTGTCTGTGAGGACGTCCAGAATCTCCTCAGCCTCTGGGTACTCGTTGTAGAAGAGCACCGTGATGACCCTACCACACCACACACTAGTTAGTCACATACTCACAGCTTTCGAGAGCACGATACTCAACCAACACTATTTCACATTCTTTAATAACTCCAAATTAATTAAATGTAGTATTTATTTTCTTGTCATTCTGCTTGGCGTATTGGTTGGGAATCAATTTCTTGAGACAATACACACACATATATATATATATATATGTATGCACACACACCAGTTCTAAACGTAAGTTACATTTCATTTGTTCGACCCTCCCACTATCCAAACACTGAGGAACTAAACTAATGCCGATCCACATACAGTTTTGAAACAAATCATTAAATTAGTGTTAAGTAAATGTAAACTGGTATTTAAAATAAGTTCTTAATTTTACAGCACTGGGTAATTCTTGGAACGCCATAATAATATTGGAATACGAATGCCTAGACAACCGATATGGCACTCACAAATTCAGTGCAGTACCAATACTATACCAAGTGAATTGAAAATAATCACTATATTCGGCATATTTCGTTCTGTGAAGGAGATATTTCTATACATTGTTTGACATTATCATATTTTGTTCTATAAATAATATATTTGTTTATATTCTTTGACATACGTAATTCACTTACTTATTGTAGACCATACTTTTCCTTGTTTCCCCCTCTTAGTTACGCAGATATCAAAGACGTATTAGTATAGTTATAAGCAAGAGTGAAAAATGCCATATACCCAAAAATTGTGCAAGGTGAAAATTAAATCTAAAATTAAAATACCTTAACCTGTTAGAAAAAAAAAATTTTATGCAGTTGCGACAAGGCCACTAAATTAAAGAAATAGAATTTTATCTTATCACTTAATCAAGAATCACTGAAATGTGTTTTAAAAAATTGATGCTTTTTCAGTGCAAAATAATGTGATTGCAAGTCCCCAAAGTAATACCTAGGTAGGCCACGAATTTAGGCAGTTTGAAGATTGCCAAATGTAATATTAAATGTTAAATGTTTAAGTAATGCAACACAAGAATAAGTGCCAACGGGAGAGATGTGGGTTCATACGACGTAGAACCCACGATCTCACATCTGAAACTGAGATGTTTCCAGTTGTAAGTAACTTAACAAGATTTGTGTTACCCTGTAAGTGAATTAGTCCCTACTTACCCCTGGTCGGCGAGCTTGAACTTCTGGAGGGACAACGTGATGTCAGAGGTGTTCTTCAGGTTGGCCAACACGACGGCGTTCACGTACAAGTTGGTAATGTCTCCGCTGACCTTGCCCTTGGGTCCCAAGGAGCCCAACTTCGCCTCGAAGTCGAAATAGTACTGCAAACAAACACGCGAGGATCATCGTCCGTTGTCGCAGGACAGCCAACAACATGATGGGTACCTCATGAGGACGGCGGCCCAGTTCACAGATTGTATAGAGAGAAAGGTTTGTTCAGGCCTACAACATGCTTGTTTGTATAGGGCCAAAAATATATTTAGTTCCCTTAACTAAATATTTTATTGAGTAAAAAAAACTTTTAAAAAAAAAGTGTTGTTTATCTAACAAAATACACTATTGATAAAAAAAATTCTATTAAACCAAATAAAATTAGACCGCCAACAAAATATTAAATTGAATCAACCGTATATTTTTATTTTGCCACTTGTTCGAAAATGCAGCACTAGAGTTTGTCTCTCATTTATGACAAATATTATAATAGAAGCATTTTTAGTGCATTATTTGCTGTTTAATAAACGTATAAACATTCCAACAAAAGAATTTCAACGGGAAACTAGTGAGTAAAGATGTAAAACCAAAAATATATATTTACGTACTTTTTCTAATATTTCAAAAGAATGTATGTAAGTGAAAACTTTCCAACTTTAACAGTTCTTACTTCACATGAGTTTGCTAGTGCGAAATCCACTGGCACGAACGATGTAAGTTCAAATCGCGGCCGGGCTCACAATTTTTAAATATTAACAGAAACTGTTGAATGTACGTAGAGCCGAACGAATCTTATCAACAGCATTAAGAAATTTATAATATCCGAATACTAGTAACCATTTCCTATTTCCGTCCCTAATGTGTATTTGTTTAAGTGAAAGGCGACACATTTGTCTTTATTATAACACCATGAAATGACGAGGTCGCCATTGAAAGTCTTATGAAGCGAGTTGATGAGAGAAATACTGCGCCCAGTTCAGTGCCTTGAGCGTGAAAGGCTTATTTAGGCCGCCCTTAGTGCTCCAGAGCTTATCTAGTCCTCGCACACACAAAATGCCTACAGCCAGACGTTGCCCTTAACAGCGCCTGGGACAGCAAGTGACAAGTCATCAAATGTTTTACGCCAACAAAGACAAACCAAGAAAGTCACAATTTGGCAATCTTTTTCATTTCTGTGGTCTGAAACATTTTTCTAGATTTAGTATCACCGTACAATAGGAATCACAGTTTAAATTATGCCTATTTTTACCTGGAATAATAATAATAATAATAAAACGTCTTTATTTTTGTGGCGAAGTTAAGGTATTATCCACCTTCTTTTATACACAATTACTTTACATAATAAAACATAATGTTTATTTTTTGAAAATAAAAAAAATTAAAAATTAAAACAAAACTTTATATTTACTATAAAATTAGAAAGTAACTTATATATAATATATAAAAGCAACATATATTAAATAAAAATAATCTTAATAGTGAACTTACACGATTTCTCTTTTGATGTATGTTTTTATGTTTATACGTATATCCATTGCCTACACATTCACGCATACACAAAATCACATACACATATGACATATATTCACATACATATAATTGTAATATTTATAAAAATAATCTAGAAGATAACATAGATTGGCAAAAATAATAAAACTCCAATTTAGTTTAAGTATTTCTGAACAAAAGAAATTCAAAGCAAATAACTATTTTAATACGGGGAAAAAGACAACAAAACATTTACGTAAGATATTTTATGTTTGCAAAAACAAAAATTGTATCAGTTACCTAAAAATATACATAAAATAAAGTATTAATGCAACGTTTACTCGCACACGCATATAACACACCTACATACATTAACAATATATTTAATTAATTAAACAATAACATAAGCAACATAAACATCACTACAACCGCATGAAGAAGAAAGCAAATAAGTTACAGGTATTACAAAACAGGATACTTCACAATAAATATTGTTTATACCAAAACCTATATTTCACTTTTATTTAAATATTTATAGCGTGACCAAGCTGTTCCGGCATAATTTCTTTTTAATTTAGTGAATGAAGTTGTATCTCTTGCTTCCTGAGGTAAGCAATTCCAGAGTTTGGTTGCGGTGACGATGAAAGATGAAGCGAAAAATGAGTTGTGTTTTGGTACTAGAAGCTTTTGTTGATGGGAAAAACGAGTGTTTGAAGTATTGGGCGGTAAGAAACGAGACAAATGTATCGAGGACACCCTTTTATAAATAATTTCTCTAACAAGCAGATCTTCTGCAATGAACGTGGATTTTTTATTTCAAGTAATCTGAGAATGTGTCTGTAATTGGTGATATGGTCTTTCTTTTTAAGAATAAAAATAAGAATTACAGAGTTGTTTTGTATTCATCAAAGACCTAAAGATAACTCGTACATGTGATAAATCCCTTTCTGAAACCACACTGATGATCGACCATCAGATTATTTTCAATAATGTTCCTTGTTATCTGTTGGTGTACAATATGTTCAAGGGCTTTGGAAATTCTGGGAAGAATGCTAATGGGTCTATAATAACTGGAACATTGTGGATTTTTTGTCTTCAGAATGGGTATTACTAAAGCAGATTTCTACTGAGTTGTAAAGTTGGCTGTGACCAGCGAATAACTAAATATTTTAGCTATTGCTTCTAAGATAAACGGCAAGGCTAGGTTTATCATGTCAATTGAAATTGTATAATTACTTAAAGCCGAATAGTCATATTATAAAAGCATATACTTCCGGAATTTTTCGATTTTGTAGCTGAAGGAGTGAAAATTACGCTAAATAAGTATAACTTTATTTCAAACCAACAAAATTTCCTTCACATCATTTAATTTTGAAAACACTACTTATTATATATTTTACTTACTGAATTTCATTTTGAACTATGGTTCATGTCAATATGCAGTGAAACACATAGTACCGAAAACATATTACTTTGGATCGTATTATTTCAGGTCATAGAGTGATAGACAAAACATCAGAAAATTATACATGAGTGACTGTCCATTTATTCGAGTACAATCTCGCGAGTTCGAGTCCTTTGGTTGGTTGAGAAGCTGGATTCCCTGTGACGTAGTCGACCAGAACGAGATCTGAAGAGAGCAGAAGCAAGTGAACTAGTAGTCGCTTGGTTACGTGTAACATGGACAAGAAAAGTCTGTTCACTAGAAGAAGCGTCATTAAGAAAACCAGTTTGTCGCGGAAAGATTTGTGTGAAGGATAGACAACGAAGTGCACACAAGCAGATATAATTTGGCTATTGGGTATCTGTGTGAGTATACATTCTCTAGTTGACTGGGCCTGTCAGAATTAAGTTACTCCGGCGCTGATATTTGGTGATTTCCTGGCAGATACCTCAGACTCATTATTGTTAAACTCATCCAACCACGAAATAGTTTCTGAACTAATGTGTTTTCCCGTGCAAGTAGTAATGGAATCTTTTCGCGATAAACAGGTGACCCTAAGCATCATATTAACGAATGTTCGGTGAGTAGTTAAATTGAAGGAGAGAACGAGAAATTAAGAACTTTTGATCAATGTAAGAAAGAACCTGATGAGATTTTCAGGTTATCTACCCAAATAGCATATAAGCATCTGGAAATGTATTCATTAGACCTGTATTTACCTTGCTTAGCAATATTGTCATGTCATGTGTGATTAAAGATTTATTCAAGCTAATTTCTCACGAATCGCTCGTACTTCTTAACGTTGAGCCTACATATAGTTAGTTTTGACTAAACTTGGACATTGTCAAAGCAAGCTTTCAGCAAGTGTAACTAATCAAGCTTGCTGCAAGTTAGGCACGTGGAAACTATTTAGCTTGATTCAAGCTCGAGTCAAGCTGATGTGGCTGTCGGAGTACTAGTTACCAGTGATTTCTACTACTCCGCCAGTCAGCAGAAGTAGAAGTCTGTTTACTGAATCTTCAATTAGTAGTCAAATAATCGGAGAGGATGCGAAAAGAATATATGCCAAGGAAAGTAATACAGGAAACTAAACTAATGAGAATTTGAGAAAAGGAGAAACATCTTTTTTGAATAATGAATTAATAATTAAACGTCTAAAACTGCAGATTACTGGAGAAATGCTGTAGGGAGTGAGATAAAGAGTGAGACGAAAGGTTGAATACTAACAGACATAAATAAAGGACCAGGTTACAAAAACTTTTGATAAAGATAAGTGCCAAGAATGGATTATTTACAGTTGATGCCTGTCAGAGGACGGGTATGCCAAAGACAAAGTATTTTTCTGATCGTAATTATTTCTTTTTTTTACTGCGAAGTCTCTACAAAGGGAAACATTGCAATCAGCAGATGTAGAAACCTTACGTTGAGATCCTTGAAGCCCAGAGAGACTCTCACTGTAGCACTTTCACTGCTGACATCTGCAGTCGTGTTACCATTCCTGAAGATGGTGTTGATGCCGTAGATCTTGCCGTTTTCAAGTAACAGTCCTCCTGTGATGAGGCCCTGAAACATTAGAGCCACCACTGCAATTCAGGGATTCATTCAGCATATACAAGCACAGGTACGTGATTTATCCTCACACATGCAAGACTGTGTCTGGGAAGGTGACTTTTTAACGTTTCGGCAGAAATGGGGTAGACTGATTTTCGAGAAGGTTTTGAAACTTATTTGCAATCATCCGTTTTAAGACAGAGGTTCATGCACGATACCACCGTCGTGGATCTCCTGGACACTCTATACCGGACGTTCACAAACCATTGATAATAAATACCATAGTGAGGTAGATGAGTACAAATGGAGGATATTTTATAACGAAACCAATAATCCAACGTCCATAATTAAGCCGTGAATGTCAGTGGCAATGTGCAGAGGTGAGCAGGCAATCACAATAACAGGGCTAAAGGTAGTGCAAAAAAATGACACTTTACTTACACATTTGGGCTGAAGGCATGGGGACATAGTGTAAGTTAGATGTGTCTTTTCAAAGTATCAGGTTAAACTGTCGGCCACCGTCGCCCACGCAGGCGGTGCGGTGATGAAGCAGGTTGCGACGCACATGTTCAAAGAATTCCGGCGTAATGAGCTCATTCCTCGTGTCAAGTGGTGTGGCATGCTTTGATGTGGCCCCACAGCCAGATGTCAAGTGGTGTGATGTCAGGTGAGCGTGGTGGACATGCTTTGAAGCCTCCCCTACCCATCCACCGGTATCGGGAAGTGCATGTCGAGGTGCTGGGGAATCGCATTGGCGAAATGAGGCGGACTCACATCCTGCTGAAACCACATCGCCTCACGAACATCTAAAGGAACTTGCTCCAAGAATTCCGGTAGCACGGCCTGCAGTAACTGTATATACGCAGAACCTGCAGGACTGCGACCGTGCGGTACTGAGCGTGTTATCAGGCACGCAGACCTGCGAACAGTCTGGTTACAAAGGCATATATACAAGATTGCATACCCGCCCCTGCACATTGCCACTGCCATTAGCATGTTATACTCTGTCTCATATACATTGGCCAGATTCGGACAGTTCCGCGAAAGTAGCGCCACTGTTTACATCTGGCTACATCTGACTACGTATCCTTCCGCCATCAGCCTATCGGCCGCATGGCAACGATGTTGTTTATTTTCATGCTGTCATTATCAGCTAATCCCCCTGTCAATGTACTGTTCGTGGGACATTTTAGGCAAACTGGCTACTGCGATTGTAGTAATAGTAATGTGTGCATAAATCATTAATCAGTAAATGGTTGTTTTAAAGGGCGGAAATATAAATTATTAATTTAACATTTAGTAACTAAAAAAAAGAATTAAAATTATAAATTTGTATAGTTATCTTATACATTAAAAATATAAATCACTAATTATAAATTTATTAACTACCAAAAAAAATGTGCATGCAGGCTAAAGCACTTTAAGCATCAAGTTCTTAAACATCACTCTTTCAGCATGTTTTATATATTGCCCATACTCTTTTATTTTTTTTATATCACTCGTTGGACATTATAGCTAATATATTCGAGTTGGAAATATGTGATGTGGAATAA
The DNA here is from genome assembly GCA_002778355.1 of Clitarchus hookeri. NCBI lineage: Eukaryota > Metazoa > Arthropoda > Insecta > Phasmatodea > Phasmatidae > Clitarchus > Clitarchus hookeri. The sequence goes on along the minus strand of NQII01009237.1, from coordinate 43,439 downwards.
CATTAGAGTTGCTTAAACACTATTCACGCGTGTCCCTATTCCTTCTGAAACAAGGAAATTAGTTTTCGAATAACAATATGGCGCTTAATTTACGTAGACGAACGATTACCTGCCGAATAGATATTACTAGTACCAAAAATCGCTGTACTCGAAATATATGTTACTTTAACAATTATGTAGAGCTCGCGAGAAATAATATTATTATTATCTGTATGTAAATTTGTTATATATTGCACACGAAAGGACGGAAGCTATTCTTTTGTGGCGGGTAATGCTTCGGCAAAGATCCTATAGATGGCGGGCACAACATGTCAGAGCGAGGTCTGAGCCGCTTCTTTTACTCAATAGATCGCGTATTTTTTAAGTTGACTGTTCTATTACTGGCTTGGAACAACAAGAATTTAAAATATATTTCGTCAAATTATTATTAAAAAAATTCAACAATATTATGCAATATTTCTGTATGCTTTTGAAATTAATATCACGCACGTAAAGATAGCTGGTTTGGAGAGGGNCAACAATATTATGCAATATTTCTGTATGCTTTTGAAATTAATATCACGCACGTAAAGATAGCTGGTTTGGAGAGGGAGATAAGACTTGAAAAAAGGTTCTGAAATTGCGTTACATTTGGATTGGGATCGGTTTAATGTGGCTTTAAGTTTGAACACCTATACATTTCTACTTTAGCACGAAGTGTAGTTTCTAAGACTGAAAACCACTGTTTTATTACATAGTAAAATAAAATGCATTAATTAATCTAGGAACTATTTATCATCGCGTATTTTCTGCTTGTCTAATGTGCGTCGGCAGTGCACTCAGAATAGCCAACGTAATATTAACTTTTGTTTGTTCGTGCATCAGATGATACAGGATTTCGTAAATGGCACTTCGTTTGTTTCATATATATGACAAGTTACCACTCACGGACAGTCAGAACCTGGCCAATTTATATGAGATGTTAGTATAACTGTGGACGTTAGACCATTAGTTCCTTGATGAAATAAGCTCAACTTTTACTTATCTACCCCACTCCGATGTTTAGTATCAGTTGTTCGTAAACATCCGGTATTTGTGGAACTGCTATTTCCATGTTGAGAATATCGTTCGGTTTGTGCCTATCAATCTCGCTTGTGTCCCCCAAGTAAGTCAAAGTAATCAAGTCTCACCTGCTCAATATGTGGAATACCCTCTCCCTAGCAGTCGCATTGTTCTCATTGGCAACAGTTGTTGCAATAATAGTTTTGAAAAAAAAATGAAATATTTGAAGTTAAATATTTTTTTCAATAGAAAATAAAAATCTATATTTTGCCGCCAATTATTAAAATTTGTTTCTTGAATCATTAGTGTGGTCGTTGAAAAGTGTCATAGTCAGAAACAATCATTATAAGTAGCCATCTATTGACAGTATTCATTGCTCAGTAAAACAGTGTCTTGAACTATAACGGCAAAGCTGTGTCTTTTCTGAACAGACCGCTATATTAAAACCATAGAGTCACCGCTTAAAACCCTAAGGAAACACAACACACGCAAAGCTTGTTTATGGTACATTTTGTCGCCGCCATGATGCTTCCTTATGGCCGGACGATGCCTTGAGGTGTGACGATAGAGGCTGCGTAAAGTGCGTACACGCATACGCACAGAGGCCTGTCCCGTAGCCGCATCGTGAACCGAGGTTCACTATTGGCAATGTTGCGCCACGCGATTACACAATGAACTTCTCTTCCCGCGCCGGAGTTGCTAACCTGCAATCTACCGGCGTTCCACCAGTTCAGGCGTGGAAGCAGTTGTAGCAGACCATATTAATTTGCATTGCGCTTTTTAAGATCACAAAGAGGCATGTTTTGCGAGTAGTACCTACGTAATATTTTTATTTCATGGCAGATACAAGAATCTATTATGTGTTTACGTGCTACAAACAACATAAAAATGTTAGCGTGGTTCAGTGCAGTATTACAATTTTGATGCCAGATTTCGTTTCTGGGAAAGATTGAGAAATGAACCAATGACCAATTTTTTTTTTTAAGTAGAGAGGATAGAGACTGCTGTTGCTTGCGCTAAAACATGCGAAGCTGTGATCTTCGTTGCCGAAGTCACCAACACAATGCCTTCTGAACTCAAATTATACGTTTCAATCTATAATAATCCCATAATTATGCTTGTTTTTCAGATGAAAGTTTTGGTTTTCTTAGCATATAATTCTATTTCCGATTACCTTTCAAGCACAAAAGCCGAGACGTTAATAATACCAATAAAAACCATCCGAAACCGCACGTATGAAAGCAGAATTGTGCTTCTGTAGCATCTCCACTCTTGGCAAGGAGGAAGGACGAAGACAAGCGACGTCTTCACGACTGTGGACCGAGCAGAATTACGCACCGATTCGACGCTCCAGAAAACTTGTATCGCAAGTTGCTTATAAAGAATAAATTTATCTACTAATTACCTTCTCCAAACCTACCTGCAACACAATTTCCTCAAATACAGTACCTGATACCCACCCTTGGTAAAATTTAAAAAGGAAAAACCAATGTAGGTACATGTTGACTTACAAATTTGAACGTGTCATTGATGTCCTGGACGTCGTAAGGATTCAGATTCATAGACGTTGCATCTGTATGGATTTTGGCGACCAGTTTGTCAAAGACGGAGTTGAAACTGAGAATGAAACGTAATTAGTAATAATTCCAGTAATTAACTTAACAATAACACGAAAAATTACTTTGCATTGTGAAGATATTACTAAAATTATGAAAATGTGACATAATTGCTTAATTTACTTGCACTTACAATTACTGCTTGTAATTATAATTATGTTACATATTTGTTGCGTTTTATGTTTTTTTTTTTTTAGAGATATATAATAAGATTCCTTCTTGGAGTGAGCAAAGAGTTTTGGGTGGTTCTTAACATCGAAATCTTGAGAGCCAGTGAGAATGAATGGAGGTCATTATGGATTTGTTGAGTGTTGAGAGATTTGGCGGGCTCTTTACAATCCGGTATTGAGAGCCGATGAGGATGAAATTAGGTGAGAATGGGGCAGCGCCGGAGTGAAAGGGTGGTGGAAACGGGAGATCCCCGAGAAAAGCCCCTGAACAGCGGCATCGTTCGGGACGATTTCCACTTGCGAAAATCCGCAGTGACCCGGCCGGGGATTGAACCCGGTTCGCCTTGGTGGGAGGCGAGTTGTCTAACCGCTCAGCCACCGCGGACCCCGCTAATTGAAGTGATTTATTTCCGTGGCTAGAAGGTATGTTTTCCCCAAGGTTTTAACATGCACGATTGTTTAATTTTGCATATGTTTTAAATAGTTACATCGAGCGGGGTGGCGCATTGGTAAACCACTCGACGTACAACTCGCAGGACACAAGCTCGATGCATGATCTGCCAATACTGATGTCGGTTTTATTTGGTTTCCCCAAATCACTCCATGTGAATGGTGTGATAGTCCATTACTTCAGGTTTAGGCCAATTCTTCCCACGTTCCTTATTCTCTGAGCAACTTGCTACGTGAATGACCTCACTGTCGATGAGACGTTAGACCCTGTCTACAATATCACACTCTCACCGCATCTGAGAAAGGCTTAATTTGTCAAACTCATTGTGATATTAATTTGAGAGTGTGACTAATGGAGGAAAAGCAACGTGCTGAAGGAAGAAGTTAAGTAGGTCTTTCAATGAGCTTTATTAAAAGCGGATTGGCTGTAATCAAGTGAACATTCACAAATATGAAGTTTTGTCTCCCTCTATATTGTGTTTTCGCCATAAATACAAGCATTTAGTTTTACATTAACCTGGAGTTACCTGAACTGCTTTACAAAAGCCTGAAAAACTTCTCACTTTTTTAAGACAGAGCTGTATTGAAAAATTAAAACAGACACAGTTAATAGGTGAGCGTGTCCTCTGAGAACATTTGGCTTGTGATAAAATCTCCCGTCTTTATGATTTTATGGGGTGCTATATTATTAACCAACAAAAGTGTGTTACAGTCTATTCGCGGTTTCTTCACACTTTATGAGTCAACCCTTTGAGAAATTGCCCCATGTATGACGTGATTAGTTAATTACTAAATATGACACTTTTCATAAATATTTTGTTCGTCTGTTAACATAAATATACCTTGTTTTTGGGTAAATTTAACTTTCATTTATTCTATCTATAAATTAATATTTTGAGTTTATAAATTATGTGAATAACAACGGAGATAAAATAGGTGGGTTGACATTACCTGTCTTTTGAGACCCTAGATACTTTTTCCTTTCAGCCATTTCTTTTCCTTTAACCACGTTTCAAATCAGTATAGCAATGTAAGTAATAAGCAGAGTGTGTATATTCCACCGCACTCGGAAGATAACGTCGAAGGCTGACATAAAATATATTTATCGACTACTATTCCAAATAAGAGGGCTTTTAAAAGTGCTCACTTTACCGTGAATAGCCTATGAACATAGTTTGTATGCAGAATATTATTAATAAAGTGTGCACAATTGCGATGCGCTATTCCTTTGATGTAATTTTCTAGACTCTGATAGGCTCTGCTTGCATGTAGGTGGAGGAATATCCTGGTAGTAGAAATTTTGCTGATCTTAAAAAAAATGTGAAGGAACTGTGGATGGATTATAGCCGTGGGTTCTTTATCTTTTTCTAAGCAGTAAAAATAAAGTTTACATTAAAGGGACATAAATCAGGCTACCAATATTCACGAATTTGCTGTCGTATCTCATGCAGTCTCTGACATTTTACAAATAACAGCTTTTAATTAATCTTCATTTATCATGTTAGGTCGTAGGTCCTATCATGTTATCTACCCAATTTTCCAAACGAATAATCTCACAAGGTTGGTATTTGGAGTTCAATTAAAGTTCAATTACCCCCTATGTATGTGAGAGTGTAAACATACATTAATACGTACGCACAGTTGAATCTGTTTGTAAGGTATTTCAAGGGCATAGTAACGTTTATCCATCGGGAATTTCCTTTTAACCCAGTCTGCAATATATCCAGGATTTCCTTACCTTTAATTCGGTTTTGGAATAAAGCTTAAATATAGCCGTATATACTGTACAATAGAAATAGTTGGCTACTTTAATATTGCTTAAATAAGTACTGTAAATGTTGAGGTTAGTGCAGTCCCTTCCATATAGGTTATTCTGTAGCAACTCTACGAACCTTCCATATACAGAGTTGACGTTAACTCGTCCCGTGAGTAGAGATGAAAGAGAAAAGGATGTAGAAAAAATATTTCTTACATAGAGGTAAAAATATTCCATGCATAGAGGTTTTTACCCGAAAAATAAAGAGGCTGCAACATTTTTTTCCATACATAGAGATTTTCCATGTATAGAGGTTACAAATTAACAAGTTCTAGTATATATGCACATGCACATTCATATAAGGAAACTGAGAAGAGCAGCCAGTACTGCAGTTCCTTATGTAATATTTAGCAGCCTGCAGAATGCTATAGTAAGTTTGTTGAGTCTGCTCTGCTCTGGTGTAATGAAGCAGCTAAACGCAGCTCCAACAGCGGCATGTGTTCGACTCACCCGCCCTCCACCAGGCCAAAGGCGACCACGCACACAGCAGCAGTACACAGCAAGCTGAAAGTCTTCATGGCGACTGGATTGCACAATAGTGGGCCGCGCCAGATAACCACTGCTTTATATAAGTCTCTAGACGTCCCCGGGAAAGTGGTTCACATGGCACGAGATTTTTTTTCGGCCCTGCTGAATTCATTGTTTTACCCGACGGCGATAATGAGAACTGACTGGCGAGATACCTACAAGATAACATTGAGAATATTTACCACGATAATATTCACTTGTAATGCGAAGCCATACTCTGTGAAGTTTGGCCGATTTGACGATAAATATTTATGTCCAGGGTATGGTTTTTCCCGACAGCAAATTAATATAATTTTTTTCTCTTTGGCATTCATTATATTGCAGATATAAGAATTCACCGTCAACCGTTATCATCGGCTGCTGTACTGAGTCTGTTGGAAAATCGCTAACTGTGTAAAAGTAACATCCTGTAAAAGAATCATTAACAGTGTCTGTGCGAGTCTCTGTACGAAACCTTACCTCACATCTCCACTCGTAGAGCAGTCGGAGTTGTATCACAGGAGGTGTTTAATAGTTTCGGTTTTGCTTACAGGACATTAAATCCCGAGCTTTAAGTTAACTACTACAATCTATAGTTTTAACTGAAATGATACATTTAAGAGACGATGAAGCAATGCCGGCTGTCTCGTCAACCCTTTCATTTTTCATTGCCACATTATTTTTAATTTCTAGTCTTGCTTACAATATATTTTTGATGCGTGCTGTACATAAGCTGGCTAAGAACTTGTTTCGTTAACACAACCAATAAACTGGGGGGGGGGCTTTGTGTTCGGTGATCAGTGATATGAACCAGCCATAACGTAGAGCGGTAGCACGGATTAATATTGAGTGACCCACAGGAGAGATCATTATGCACTGAGCCTCGCAGAGTACAGTCCGATCAAATATAAGCTTCCTGTGCAACATGGGGATGAGTGTGTACGGTGAGTATGAAAGGGTTAAGATCAATCGGAATCATGTCATAACCGGAGATTATACATGTCCTTTTACCTTTAGAGCATATTAAATGCGGTAGATGATGTATTTCCGAGGTACGAATATAAAACTTTACATTGTATTAACTATTGTTTTTTGCGATAGTTTTGTTAATTCAAATATACAGCCAATAAAAGATGTCACATTGAAATATACTGTCTTGTTCAAATTGTGTTCTTGATTTTATAATTCGTGAATACATCGCACATGGCTGAAGGTGTTTTGCGTGGTGTCCGACGTCTTAATTCGCGAGATGTCTCTAAGGGTGACCTATGTAGACTTATCACATGTCTCATCGCCTCTAAGCGCAATGCACTGAACTGGCGTGCAGAGTCTTGATATTCTAACTGGTGATCCAATATTTCATATTGTAAACTTAAACAACAAATTGTAGTACATGACCCTCGACAACTTTAATTATTCTTCACACGTGCTTTAGACACTTAATAAGATTGTAAAAACGACATTTGCAGTCATTTTCAATTTTAAAAATACACTTCAGAAACGGAAGTAGATAACAGAAATTGGTCGTAGGAAATAGAATGTTTTTCAAGTGTTTTTCTATGCGGACATATTCTATGCACAAGGAATAGTTTTTAAAAAAATATTTATTTTTCCCTCTGAAGCCCTGCGTAAAATTTGACGGTCCAGCCAGGCGGAACCCGCAAAATNGGGGGGGGGGGGGTTAATGCCGGACCCCATTCCGCTCGGGCAAGGGCCGCCGCTCTACGGCGTTCCCATGTCAATAATTTGCATCACTGACTAAATTACACTGACTCAATTACTTTTTGGATACCGACTGAAACATCAGCGGAATGAACTGCAAACCATAGGAACTGTACACTTATTGGCTTCCGGTGATTTCAATTTAATAGTTATAAATAGCTGCTGTTATCTTGTGTATTTTACGGTTATTTTGTCAAACTTGAGGCTGTAATACAACATTGTCTATTTCAACGAGTACTGATAGATTGTTAGCAAGTCACTTTCAAACATCTACAACAGACGTATTTTTTGTGTATACCTTCTTATTTTCTATTGTGATGTAGTGTTTATTGTCTAATTACTAACGTTTTTTCCAAGATAATCTTATCTACAATTTCAGTGACGTCTTGAACGCTGCTATTGTCCTTTAGCAGCGCCAATCATGTTCGCGTGAGTTTAAACTGGCCTGGCATCTTCCAGTGTGAATATTCTAGAAAATATATTTAGTTTTACTTTTTTAAATACCTGTTAAGAATGCGAGACTGGATGATGATGCAACTTCATCTGGTATGTAATGAATTTAATTCAAATCTATAATTGAATTTACATGCTTTTCGATTTGGATGTCTGCCATAACTGTTGACTTCGTAATTACAAATATGGAGTGTTCTACGTATATATTGTCACTATTAAAGACAATCTGATGGGACAGCGTGTATTTGACGCTATAAGGACAACGTTGTGTGTGTGTGATCGCATGTTTTCATTCTGCCGTTGTCAATTCCGTTGACAACCTCAAGCCGTACAACTGTAATTGTAGAGAAAATGGCGGAGTTGCTAAGGTTTCCTTTCGAGCTATGTAAGTGGATTTTAAAGTGTTATTGGAAATGTGATCACATTATTGAATGCAGATAAGATGGAAGGCTGAATTAATTACCACGCCACCTTCACTTATAACAATGACACTATTACGTGACAAGTTTCAGAGAGATGAAACTGTGTGTGATGTGAAGAAAGGACGATGTGTACTGGGCTGGGGAAAATACCAACATTGTGGTATGGCAAGCAGTTAAACTTCCTGGGTTAACTGTGTGGTACGGTATATCTGCTACAGAACATTTGGAGCCGTTATTATCTGACGGAACAGTGACAGGTGAAAGTCACCGTACCGTACCACGATGCAGGAAAACATCGTGCCAGATTGTTCACCAACTCCACCCAAATGACGAGTGAGTGAGACAGTGAAGAGATCGTAACATCGAAGTCTTGTGAGCCAATGAGGGTGAAGCCAGGAGAGTATGGATCAGCGCCGGAATGAAGAGGCGGGAGATACTGGAGATCCCCGAGAAAACCCGCCCCAAATGCCATCGTCCGGCACGTTTCTCACATGCGAAAAACCAGGGCTGCCCCAGCCGGTAATAGATCCCAGTTCGTCTTTGAGCGAGGTAAGTAGTCTAACCACTACACCACAGCGGCCTCTGGGACGGCTTCGGGAATGTAGGAAAGTTGACGAGGCGGGCGCCGTAAATGCACAAATATTCACCTAAAATACTCGACCGTGACCTACATAATGGCACCTCGGCTCCTTGTAACAAAGGGATGAAAGTTTTATGTTAAATGGAATAATATTTTGAAAAAAGTATGACAGCGATGGAAAATTACTTTTTAATGAATTATATAATATACTTCAGGATTATCAAACGTATATTTTTCCGGTACAAAAATCAAAATTGAATAAAATTTGTATGTTAGACTACAGACACCAATTAAATTTTCTATGTAGTCAGAACGACATACAAATATTTTCTTGGCAAATTTTGATGCGGTTCGCCCGTATCTCAGTTTTAACTATTGAAATAAAATTTGGATTTAAAACCGGTAGAAGTGAAACGCTTTTCGCAGGTGAACGAACTGTCGCATTTCATAGAAACTGCATATTGCCACATTTGTGGATTTAATAAACACTTCTGCTCAAATAAAACTTTGCTGTAAAACAACTTTTTTGAAAATCCTCCTAATATTATAAATTGAAAATTTCACTCTCTCTCTCTCTTTCTCTGTGTCTGTGTGTGTGTGTGTCTCTCTCTCTCTCTCTCTCTCTCTTACAACTCACAAAACATAATTTATGCAACACCTGGGAACGGGACTGAAATATTTTTTTCCTCTGGTGTCAGAGTCTACCAGGCCGCCCAAGGACCTCTGAAATGGCTTAACGACTGCTATAAATCGATAACAACCTGGAAAGAATATTTCACGTGCCCTCCGAAGCCCGGAAGCGCTCAGATGTTATGCCTCTAAACGGTCACCCATCCAAATGTGTGCCGCTGGGAACGTTGCTTAACTTTGGTGATCGATTAAGATCCCTCAGCCAAGCGCAAAAAGTAGTACCTAGGTACACTTATTTCTAAAGCTACAACTTGATGAAATTCACTTTTGATTTTCATACATCGACGCTGGAAAGCGGAAATGTGGTAACTACGCAATAGTTGAACAGATACACTCCAAAAACATTACCCAATTTTTACGTTCGGGTAAAAAATATTTCATTCCTTTTGGGATGCCGTAATCAGGAAAAAGCTAGGCCAACATAGCATAATCTTATAATTCAGTTTTCACATTAATGAATTATCTTTTCTCAATTGAACCTGGGCGAAGCCGGGCCGGTTCGCTAGTGCAAGAATACAAATTTTAATTTAGCATCGTCTTACTAACAGCATTAAAATTGTATTGTATTTTGTCAAATGATTTGGTTCTTGTATCAAGTTGGCATCAATATTATGTCACGTAAGCATAAAGTATCCCCAAATTTGAAGAAAAAACGTTTCGGATCTTGAAAATTATTTTACGCCCTGCTTCTAGGATAACCCTTTTCTCTACACCCTTCTCTCTTCGAAAACAATTGTCTTTCTGTCTCTCTCACTCACATGACATGATTATCATCAGGACCAGACTTTTGTCGCGAGCTGCAATGTTGTGCAACAAATCAGGCTGCATGCTTGGTAATTGGCATCGACGCAACAGCACTGCACATATAAATGCCGTTCACGATAAAGTGAGCACATTTGAAATCGACATTTGAAAAATGTTACTTCTCCTACCTGCATATATTGTAACGGGCGCACTGAGTGACATGAGAGATGTAAAGTTGGTAACGTTGGAAGGGAAGTAGTTCCATGTCTTAACGTCGAATCAAAGCGTTATGTAATTCCTTGTGCTGACTTAAACTATTTATTTCTATTTCAGAATTTTTACTGCATATAGGTGAAAAAAGTAAATTATATTTAAAATATTTATTTTTTTGGTAATTTTACAGTTCCACTTGGTTGACGCATGAATAAAGTGACGAAGACGATGGCAGTGTTAATTTTACATAATGCGAAAGAATACACAACGAGCATATAAGTAGATCTTAAGCAGGGCTTTCAAGAGTGCTCAGTTTACCGTGAATAACCCATACAAAGGCTAATTCTAAACTCCGGAAGTATCTCGACTAGTATTTCATGCGCTCTATGCCCGTTAAACGCCATCAATTCACCAACTTTCTACAAGAAAACATTTCAAATAATAGCAAATACCTTACTCGTAGTGTCTACGTATTGGTTGGTGTTTTACGTAAATATAAACCAATGGTATTAGAAGTATCCTACACATTGTACGTATACATTCGGTGTTTATTATAGTAAATATTTGCAAATAAACTGGCGTGCTAATGCAACGCACCTTTCTCCATGAATTCGTTTGTTTTCAAAACTGGTGCCCAATAAAATTGGTTACATTTATTTGATAGACGTTAAGTGTCGGGATTTGTGAATAAGAAATACATATGTGTTTCTAGGCTTGCAGAATGTTACAGAGTTCCGGTTACAAGTTTTAAATACTTGTAAAAGGATCAGATTATTTAATGTTGTGAACAGTAACCCATGTCTGGAAACATTAAGTTATACAAATAAAAGAGAATCGTATCATTAATTTCAAATTTCCAGCTTCGGCTAGGTAGAAGAGAGTTTGCGACGTCAGTTCCTGCCTCAGCACAATAATGTTTCCAGTGATGTAATCGTACACATAGTGGTCTGCTGTACCAGTTGTTGGTTCGGCATCGCATCCTTGTCCAGTACAAGAGCTATTGCATCCTGGTCCAGTACAAGAGCTATTGCAGCTTGGTCTAGTGCAAGAGCTATTGCATTGTCGCTACTAGGCCACCTGAGTTATACAGAGTGGTGGCCAGTAGTTCATTTAGTTATATTATTGTGGTGTAGACTAATGACACCTGTGGTTGTTGTGTTAGGGGTAAACAAATACTCGTATTTTTCGTTATTTAACACACCTGAAATTTATTGATCAGAAGGTTACATAGTTATTTACACACCCTGGCGAGACTGAGCCCCCCCGCAAGTCGTTTGCCTGAAGGACTGGTTGACTGAATACTATTCGTCGGTGAATGTTGTTGAAGGGAGACGTTTCTCTACTTATCTGTGACTGTGGTTTTTGGTGAGTTGTCTTCGTTGGTGGCTGAGGCATCGTGAGTTGGGTGGCCCTGGTTCGGGCCCTCGGACTGGCTCTCGTTGACGTGCTGTACTAAGTTGGCTTTTTCCTGTGGCTTTGACGGTCTCTCTCTGAAGACCGGGATTTGGGCTTTCCCGTGATTTGTACTTTCCCTGCGATCCCGGCTGGCATTCTTGGTTGGAGAGTGCTTCCTCCTCGTCCTACTTCTGGCTATTGCGTTTCTGCAATCCCATCGCGGAAACTGCCACTACATTTTCGGAAATGAACTCATAAGTTCTCGGTACTTTTGCTGGGTTTGTCTCGGGAATTTACACATGAAGTTTCGGGAACCACTCGGACTGGTACTACCACTCGTTTCCGGGAATTAACTCATATTCTCGGCACTGTTCTCGTCACACGACTATTTACTCCTGTTTCGGCTTCTCTTTTTCGGTTGCATCTATCTCGTCTCGCGGCTGTACCACTGAACAACTCCCGTCTCGGTTGAACAACTGACAGCAAACAACTGATTACAACTGACTGCTTGGGCCGGGCCCGAACTCCGGCCATTTGATACGACTGCCTCTCGCCTAACTGCCTTCTCTGTGTTGCATCTGGCTGCCGAACAACTTCTCGTCCACGACTGCTCACGACTGAAAGATCACAACTGCCCGACGATAACTGACTGACCACAACTGCTTAATGGCTCCCGAATTTAACCCACCTTTCGATATTATCAAATTGGCTGTCAGCAGATTGTGTCGAGAGAAATGGGGACTTCCGTGGTGTCCCTCGCGCGTTTTTTTTGTATAGGATTTCGGTCTCGTCAGCGGCTCGATCGGTCAAACTAATGGTGGAGGGAAGGGTGTGGCGAGCATCTCGGGGGTTCCTAGGAGCTGTGTCGGCACTAATCTCGGCGGGGGTTACCCTGTTTCCTTCGTAGAGGGCTTATATCAGCTAATTGTCTGGACTTTCCCTGTATTTTCTAGCTTAGGTTCATTCCTCGCATGTCCTTATACGGCAGGACTTCCCAGGGATTATTTCTCAGGGTGTGAATACAGCGCAATTCCTACCCAATGTACTCGCCACGCCTCAACATCATGTTCCAGTACAAGAGCTGTTACAGTCTGGTAAAGTGCAAGAGCTATTCCATCCTGGTCCAGTACAAGAGCTATTGGACTTGGCCAAGGCCAGACCTGTGGTGCATCTTATTTAATACTCACTCAGCAGTACCCGGTGTGTGTATGTGTTGAATGTCTTCAGCTAGGATAGAAGTCCTGCAAGCAGATCTTGTTCAGGCTCTAATCGGGTATTGTAAATACATTTCATGTGGTTTTAGTTGTAGCACGTTACACCACTTTTCCGAGCATGCGTCCCTATTCGAAAGCATAATCTTATCTGGCCGCTGTACATGCACTAGGGGTGTTTATTGGATTTTGAGTACATTTTTTTTTTTATTTCAATTTTACGGTGCAACTTGACCATCACATCAAGGTATAGGGATATTCGAAAGCGAAACGGATAAGTCAAGAGAAGGATTTATTATATGCCCCTCTGTGAATAATTCTCAGTTTCATATCAGCCTCTAGATGACTCTTACTGTCTACATCGTTGGAGAAGAGGGCGAGTTTACACTTTTTCATATTGTAAATTGGTATCTTATATAACTACACATTTATGAATTAATAAAAATTCTATAGAGAACAAAGATGTAAATATCATAATTTTCCTTGTAATATGAGTTAGTCCAAAACTATGTTACAAGCTTGCTTGAAAGCCCTTTAACATCTGTGTTTTAGCAAATGCAGGCGAAGTCCGAATTCTTACACATGCTTGGGACGTAGCCAAGTGTACGGTCTACTCTCGGCTACCTTACCAAGGTGTATGGACAGGAAACAAACAATAATAGTTCAAGACAGGAATATCGATCCAACCCAAGGAAATTCAGAAGTCACGAGATTTAAAAGCGACGTTTCTTAGAGTGGAGTAGAGAGGTTAGAGTGGCTCTTGACACCGACGTCTTAGGAGCCGATGAGGGTGAAGTGACGGGAATATGGAGCAGCGCCGGAATGAAGGGGTGGAGGAAACGGGAGATCCCCGTGAATATCCGCCAACCAGTGGCATCGTCCGGCTTTATTATCACGTACGAAAATTAAGTAGTGACCCCGCTGGGAATCGCACCCAGTTCTCTTAGGTGGGATACGAGTAGTCTATCCTCTATACCACCGCGGCGCCACTTTTCATAGAGTCTGTTGTTATTGGGGTAGTTGAGAAAGAACACACGAGACTGTTTAGCAATCTCTCATTACTATTATTCGTGACGGTGAGGAAGGGAGAGGGCAGTACCTTTGTAATGCGTAAAGATAATTTAAATATACTTGAAACAAATCGAGAAAAAAAACTTTAGTATAATATATATAATAATGAAATCTCGATTTATTGATAACTGTCACTTATATACCTCGATGTCCTTCTTCCTCATTCTCGAATTTTTCAGGAATATCTCCGGCTACCAAGTCTGTGTAAGACTAACAAAGCCCCTGCTTCCTAGTTCAGCTTAGCAAAGTGTTATACATCGTTTGCATTCTAGTTAAATTCCATTCTTCGTGGTTTGATTTTTAGCGTAAATTTGAATCGGGATTATTAAGCCCAGTACTAATTCAACTCATGATAAAATTTTATCCCTAAACGAAATATTTATTGGCCTCTCCCAGTTCTTGCTTCAGATGAGCCAGCAAGCTTGGTGTGCGTTTTTGGTTTAACTTGGCATCAACTAAGGCGGAATTCAATCTGCGACCGAGTAACTTAACTACGCCATCGTCCTCAATCACCCTTGAACAGCCGGAACTGATTAGCAGTTGATGATAACACTCCAATACAAACTTATCTTGATCAATATTTTTTTTAAAGTAACAATATGTGGCTTATCATGTGTGTAAAACCATGTGTTTGAAATGTTTTCTGGGACTTGTACCTAATGAAGAAACTTTTGCAGGACTAACATTGTTCTGAGGCAGCAATCAGCCAAGTCAGTTTCTATTTTATTATTTCGTTGTCATAAAAAAAGTCTGCAAAAATTTTAACTCATAATTTGACCTTGGAGTTGTGAGAATATAGATGTCGTCAGTATTGATAAGAGCTTTTTTGAGGATCAATCACACACATGTGTGTATGAATTCACAGCATGTCACAATACAAAAATTTGTATCGCTTACGCATTACGAACACTTACCAATCTGTATGCTAGACTAATGTATGAGAAAGTAGGGAGGCAAACAGGTAAATAATTGAACCAGAATTGGATTAGAATGCGGCTGGAAATCAGATCCAATACAACAGTAAACATACAGCACTCTGGTAGCTACACTCCTTGTGGCCGGATGGAACAGGAGTGTGAGTTCCGCTTATGAGAGTAGCCAATGAACAAGCGACATCTGCTCGAGTGTGTACATTACTGTGGAGTCTAGCGTGGCGTCTTCTTATAAAGCGAAATGGTAGGGCCTCTATGTATACCCTAGAAATAATATGTGGTGTTAACACAAAAATAATTTGACTGGGTGAGTTTTCACAGTTTATTTTTCCATGCACAGGTAGAGAATGACAAGAGAAGCAACTCTCATACGAGCAGTTTCTTGCTGTTAGCAGCGCAGCGCTGCACTGGCGAAGACGCTAAGGCGACGTCTATCAGCCAATGAGAGAGTTGATGTCGACGTGCATCTTGCTGATTGTGGAGTTGGCGATCTTGTCCACCTCCTTCTCCAATGCATTGACAATCTCTTTTTTGAACATCTTGAGGAAGGTTTTTGTGATGACGTCCAGAATGTCCTCTGCTACTGGGTTCTTGTTTTCGAAGTGCACCGTGATGACCCTACGACACCACACACTAGTTAGTCACATATTCGCAGTTTCGAGAGCACGAAACTCAACCAACACTATTTCACATTTTATAATACCCAAAAAATCAATTAAATGTATTATTTATTGTCTTGTCAGACTGCTTGGCATGTTGGTTGGGAATCATTTTCTCTGGACAATGAGTTCAGGGGCTCCAATGTAGTGCAAGTCATACATGTATACGCCAGTTATATACGTAATTTACATTTCAGTTGTTCGACCCTCCCACTGTACAAACACTGGGCCGCAAAGCTAATGCAGGTACTGCTTATAAACGTCTGACTATGAATACACATACAGTTTTGGAACAAAACAGTAAATTAGTATTAAGTAAATGTAAACAGGTATATCAAATAAGTTCTTAATTTTACAGCACACGGTAATTCTTGGAACGCCATAATATTATTGGAATCCGAATGCCTAGACAACAGATATGGCACTCACAAATTCAGAGCAGTACGAATACTCTACCAAATGAATTCAAAGTAATCACTCTTCTTTTTCTCGTATAATTTTGTTCTGTAAAGAACATATTTGTTTATTTTTTTTTTGACATTATCATATTTTGTTCTGTAAAAAATACATCTCACTACATTATTTGCTATATGTAATTCACGTACTTAACGCAGACCGTTTGTTCATTGTTTACTCCTCTTAGGTATGCAGATATCACATACGCTTTCGTATAATGATAATCAAGGCTAAAATATGCCATCTACAAAAATAATCTGCGCAAGGAGAAAGTTGAATACAAAATTAAAATATCTTAACCAGTTTCGTACTTATTAGAGTTAGAATTATTTTTAATGCAGTTGCGAGAAGGCCACTAAATTAAAGAAATTGAATTATATCTTATCACTTAATCAAGAATCACTGAAATTAAAAAAAAAAAAAAACAATGCATTTTCAGAGTGAAAAATCATGTGACTGCAAGACCCCAAACTAATACCTAGGTAGACCACGAATTTAGGCAGTTTGAAGATTGCCAAATGTAATATTAAATGTTAAATTTTCAAGTAATGCAACACAAGAAGAAGTGGCAATCGTAGAGATGTGGGTCGCCATCCGCCATGACAGTACGTACGACGTAGAACCCACGAGCTCACATTTGAAACTGAGTTGTTTCCAGTTGTAAGTAACTTAACAAGCTCCGTGTTACCCTGTAAGTGAGCTCTTCCACTACTTACTCCTGGTAAGGTTAAGCATACTCAGGTTAGGAACGAAACGAGTTTTCTTACGGGAGAGTTCTCGCCACTAGCTGGGCAGTGTTCCAAAGAGGTCACCTATAATTTAAATTGTATGCTAAGGTAATAATAAAAGAGAATAATTTAACTCAGTAACGTTGTTATTTTATATTTGATTTATGATTTTCGCAATTTTTTTTAACTTATATAACAACCAACCTGGTACACTAGCGACACTAGCGTTACCTAGTGGCGAAACATTTTGGTTGCCTTATTAATTGCATTGAGCTTCTCAAACTCAGCAGAATAATCATTACTCCTTGTCGGTGAGCTTGAACTGCTGGAGGGACATCGTGATGTCAGAGGTGTTCTTCAGGTTGGCCAACATGACGGCGTTCACGTACAATTTGGTAATGTCTCCGTGGACATTGCCCTTGGGTCCCAGGGAGCCCAACTTCGCCGCGAAGTCGAAATGGTACTGCAAACAAACACGCGAGGATCATAGTCCCTTGTCGGAGAACAGCGAAACATATAATTCTACTCTTTATAAAAATAATATACAATATAACATCGATTGGCAAAAATTCTAAAAATTGCAATTTAGTTTAAGTACTTCTGAAGGAAAGAAAATCAAAGTAAATAACTATTTAAACACGGAGAAAAAGACCAAAAAAAATATATACTGCAAGACAATTTAAGTTCTCTTAATCAAAAATTATATCAGTTACCAAAAAATATACATTAAATAAAGTATTAATGCAACGTTTACTCGCACACGCACATAACACACCTACATACATTAACAGTATATTTAATTAATTAAACAATAACATAAGCAACATAAACATCACTACAACCGCATGAATCAGAAAGCAAATAAGTTACAGGTATTATAAAACAGGATGCTTCACAATTAATATTTTTATACCAAAAACTATATTTCACTATTATTTAAATATTTATAGCGTGACCAAGCTGTTCCGGCATAATTTCTTTTTAATTTAGAAATTGAAGTTGTATCTCTTGCTTCCTGAGGTAAGCAATTCCAGAGTTTGGTTGCGGTGACGATGAAAGATGAAGAGAAAAATGAGTTGTGTTTTGGTACTAGAAGCTTTTGTTGACCGAAAAAACGAGTGTTTGAAGCATTGGGCTGTAAGAAACGAGCGAAAAGGTATTGAGGACACCCTTTTAAAAATAATTTCTCTAACAAGCAGGTCTTTTGCAATTATCGTGGATTTTTTATAATCAAGCCCTGTGAGAGTTTGTCTCTATTTGCTGAAATGGTCTTTCTTTTCAAGATTAAAAATAAGACGTACAGAGTTGTTTTGTATTCGCTGGAGACTGAGCCAGATCTTCGTGCAGGACGCTGAAGACTATATCAGCATAATCAAGTCTTGAAAGTATTAATGATTCTGTTTAAGTGGTTATGAATGTAAAGTGACATTTGTTTGTCCACGGACATGTTCTCTCCGTGTTAAAGTTTTACTTAACATTACACCTCGGTTTTTTTACGGGATTTTAAAAAGGAATCGGCTCAAAATCAAGTATGATATTAGGAGCGCTAGTGAAGTTTGGTGATATGAGTAGTTTCTTGGATCAAATTATAATGCTCTTGGATTTCTTGGGGTTTAATAGTAGCCCATGTTTATTGATAATTCTAAGATGTTTGACAATTCATGGTTAATTTCTTAAATTGATGAAGTAATATTGCCTGGATGAACTGGCAGGTAGATTTGGAAGTCGTCTGCGTAGAGATGCTAATTAAAATGTTTTAGTAGCTGAGGGAGGATATTAATAAAAATGAAAAAATAGTAAGTTTCCCAGAACTGAGTCCTGGGGAACTCCATTTTTAACTGTGCGCCAAGCGGATTGTTCTCCGCAGACAACTCTCTGATAACGCCCACACAAGTAAATTTTAATCCATTCTAACGTGATGTCAGAGAAATTAAAAAACGATTTTAGATTTGCAAGTTATATCTCATGGTCGTCGGAATAGAATGGTTTACTAAAATCTAAAAGTGTAAAACTCGTTATCAAACAGTTATCCATGTTATATTTTATATCATCAGTGACCTGAAGAAAAACCCGTACATGGGCTAAACGACCATCAGATTATTTTCAATAATGTTCCTTGTTATCTTTTGGTGTACAATATGTTCAAGGTCTTTGGAAATTGTGTGAAGAATGCTTATGTGTGTATAATCACTGGAACATTGTGGACTAATTGTCTTCAAGGTGGGTATTACTAAAGCAGATTTCCACTGAGTTGTAAAGCTGCCTGCAAACAGCGAATAATTAAATATTTTAGTTATTGCTTCTTAGATAAACGGCAAGGTGTCAATTGAATGTCAATTGAAATTCTGTCATAATCCTCAGCCGAATAGTCTTATTATGAAAGCACATCTATCCCAAATTTTTAGATTGTGTAGCTGAAGGAGTGAAAGTTACCCCAAATAAATATAATTTTATTTAAAACCAACGAAATTTACTCCACATCATTTGATTTTGAAAACACTACTAATTATATATTTTACTTACTGAATTTCATTTTCAACTGTTGTTCATGTCAATCCGCAGCGAAACACATAGTACCGAAAACTTATTACTTTGAATCGTATTATTTCAGGTCATATAGTGATAGACAAAACATCAGAAAATTATACATGAGTGACTGTCCATTTATTCGAATACAATCTCGCGAGTTCGAGTCCTTTGGTTGTTTGAGAAGCNGGTTGAGAAGATGGATTCCATGTGATGTAATCCACCAGAACGAGATCTGAAGAGAGCAGAGACAAGTGAACTAGTAGTCACTTGGTTACGTGTAACATGGACAAGAACAGTCTGTTCACTAGAAGAAGCGTCATTAAGAAAACCAGTTTGTCGCCGAAAGATTTGTGTGCAGGATAGACAACGAAGTGCACACAAGCAGATATAATTTGGCTATTGGGTATCTGTGTGAGTATACATTCTCTAGTTGACTGGGCCTGTCAGAATTAAGTTACTCCGGCGCTGATATTTGGTGATTTCCTGGCAGATACCTCAGACTCATTATTGTTAAACTCATCCAACCACGAAATAGTTTCTGAACTAATGTGTTTTCCCGTGCAAGTAGTAATGGAATCTTTTCGCGATAAACAGGTGACCCTAAGCATCATATTAACGAATGTTCGGTGAGTAGTTAAATTGAAGGAGAGAACGAGAAATTAAGAACTTTTGATCAATGTAAGAAAGAACCTGATGAGATTTTCAGGTTATCTACCCAAATAGCATATAAGCATCTGGAAATGTATTCATTAGACCTGTATTTACCTTGCTTAGCAATATTGTCATGTCATGTGTGATTAAAGATTTATGCAAGCTAATTCCTCACGAATCGCTTGTACTTCTTAACGTTGAGCCTACAGATGGTTTTGACTAAACGTGCACATTGTCAAAGCAAGCTTTCAGCAAGTGTAATTAATCAAGCTTGCTGCAAGTTCGGCATGTGGAGACTATTTAGCTTGATTCAGGCTCGAGTCAAGCTGATGTGGCTGTCGGAGTTCTAGTTATCAGTGATTTCTACTACTCCGCCAGTCAGCAGAAGTAGAAGTCTGACGCATAACGTCTTTTGAAATAGAAACCTCACTGACTCCCTTTGCTAGCGCCTCTCAGTCAACAGGTGTCACGAGGCAGATGGCGGATCGCAGTTACATGTGTCCTGCGGCTTAGGCCTTCCCTACCACCCTCCCACCCCCCTACGCCTCTAGCAAGCCCGTGAGATCTGTTGAGCGCAGAGGTTTCACGAAATATAGAAATGCAGTTCGCCTAAATTCAGAAAACACGCACCGAGAAATAGCTGACGAGAGTAAGCTAGGGGCGAGGTGCTACCTTCCCCCCCTTGTCATCAAACCTTCAGGAAGCAGGGCACGGGTTTTGAAAGGCATTGTTCTGCGTTCTACTACCTCACCCCCTTCTCTAATAATAGAGACACATGCCGACACTAAAGGAGGGAATCTGGCGTGCATAAAAACCCCTTTACTAGAGAAGTGGGATTCAGTTGATTATTACCACCCAGAGTAGTCAGTCAGTTGAAGATCGCCAAGCAGAGAGTTAGGCCAGCCGCGCCAGTGCGGTCATGAGGGGGGGTGGGAGGTTCGGACCCCTGGCCACATCAGTACGTCAGTAGAACAGCAGTCCAGTGAGATGGCACCACCTGCGGCCTAGCCAAGACCGCCCATCGCCAGAGCTTACCCTCCACAGCTGACATCATACCAGCAAGAGTTAAGTATAGAATCACTCTCCAGAGAAACCCCCCTCTCCATCACTAAGTCGTCAGCAGTTAATCCGAGTAACCAAATTATTACAGTACCACACCTCGGAAGTGTTAATGTATGTTGTTTTTGTTCAAACTCGAGACAATATATCTATCCTTTCAAATGAAACAGCAAAGGACTACATTATTGCAAACCCCTTAACCTTCAGGCATCATATAGTCTGTGCCTGGAGGCATTAACTACGACACTATTAGCCACCCTGTCTTCCACAGTGGCGGTACAGCTTCAAGTCTGTTTACTGCATCTTTAATTAGTAGTCAAATAATCGGAGAGGATGCAAAATGAAGATATGCCGAGGAAGGTAATACAGGAAACAAAAATAATGAGAATTTGAGAAAAGAAGAATCATCTTTGTTGGATAACGAATTAATTGCAGTTGATACCTGTCAGAGAACAGATTTTCCAAAGGGGAAGTATTTACTGATCATAATTACTTGTCAATTATTAATAATGTTATTTTCTACTACGAAGACCCCACAGAGGGAAAAACTGCAATCAGCAGATGTAGATGCCTTACGTTGAGATCCTTGAAGCCCAGAGAGACAGTCACTGTAGCACTTCCGATGCCGAGGTCTGCAGTCGCGTTACCGTTCCTGAAGATGGTGTCGATACCGTAGATCTTTCCGTTGTCGAGGTACAGTCCTCCCTTGATGAAGCCCTGAAACATTAGAGCCACCACTGCAATTCAGAGATCCATTCAGCATATACAAGTACAGGTACGTGATTTATCGTCACACCATGCAAGACTGTCTCTGGGAAGGTGACTTTTCAACGTTTCGGCAACTAGATACCTGACACATTATGGGGTAGACTGATACTCGAGAAGGTTTTGAAACTTATTTGCAATCATCCGTTTTAAGAAAGAGGTTCATGCATGATACCACCGTCGTGGATCTTCTGGACACTATATACCGGATGTACACAAACCAATGATAATAAATACCAGAGTGAGGTAGATAAGTACAAATGGAGCATATTTCATCCAGTAACCAATAGTCTAATGTATATAATTAAGCTGCGAATAGCAGTGGTAATGTGCAGAGGTAAGCAGGCAATCACAATAACTAGGCTACAGGCAGTGCAAATAAATGACACTTTATTTACACATTTGGGCTGAAGGCTCAGGAACATAGTGTAAGTTCGATTCTCTTTTCAAAGTGTCTGGTTAAACTGTCGGCCACCGTCACCCACACAGGTGGTGCGGGGATGAAGCAGGTTGCGACGCACATGTTCAAAGGATCACGGTGTTATGAGATCATCCCTCGTGTCAAGTGGTGTGGCATACTTTGATGTGCCCCACAGCCAGAAGTCAGGTGGTGTGATGTCAGGTGAGCGTGGTGGTCAAGGTGCCAGAGAATCGCATTGGCGAAATGAGGTAGGGTCCCGTCCTGCTGAAACCACATCGCCTCACGAACATCTAAAGAAACCTCGTCCAAGAATTCCGGTAACACGTCCTGCAGGATCTGAAGGTACGCAGCACCTGCAAGACTGCGACCGTTAGGTACTCAGCAGTAACATCAGTCACGCAGACCTGCGCATAGGCTAGTGGCAATACCACGGTTCAAGGTTGCATACCCACCTCTGCACATTGGACGTTAGACTATTGGTTCCATGATAAAATATTCTCCATTTTTACTTATCTACCCCACTTTCAATAACAGTTAATAAAAAAAGTGAAATATTTAAATGAAAATATATTTTTTCAATACAGAGATCAAAGTCGATATTTGCCGCCAATTTATAAAGTTAGTTCTTGGTACGTGCAGTAACAGGTACTGCAATATAGTTGCCCGCTTTTTCCCTTGTAGCCGCGCACACAAGAGTGCATCGAGGAAACGTTCAAAACTTGAGACCTGGCAACTAACGCTGGTTCGCAATCCCATTCAAAAATTTCAAATTATAGCAGCCAGAAAATGCACAAGCCACAGCATATTGAAAACTGACTGTAGTAGCATATTTTCCACGCAAATAAATCAGGAAAAGTAATACCTAGGGCCACCTGTTGTTTTGCGAAAATATTCCAGGACAAGTTGTAGTGCAAAACATATAAGTTCCCAAACAGTTTTGTAATTGGAGGATGCCAACTTTCACGTGACTTGCCTCTCAGCCAGACATTCACGATATTTCAGTGTCGGGGTAACTTAAATCCGATTGGCCCAGTCTAGTATAAAATGCCTTCTCACACAAACATGTGGCCAATAGTGAAAATAAACGTGGAAGTGTGCACATAGGAAGATGAAGTGTAGCTTGCGTATACAGTATACATGTGGCCCTAATAATACCACAACTTATCATCAAACGGAAACAAGGGGGGCGTTGGTGGCAAACACAATTATACATACGTAGAAATGTGATTGGTGCTTCAAGTTTTCTGGGTGACATGAAATTTCAAACCGATATTAGATGACACAAAACCATACTGGCTCACTGCATACATCTGTAATATCTTCGGTATTAAAGATTGCCGATACCAGGCCTCCTGAGTTATACAGGATGGTGGCCAGTAGTTTATATAGTTAAATTTTATTGGTGCAAACTAAGGGCACCTGAGGTGGTTGTGTTAGGGGTAAACAAATACTCGTAATCTCCGTTGTTTAACACACCAGGATTTTATTGATCAGAAGGTCACATAGCTATTACACACACTGGTGTGAGAGCCCCCTTTAATGTCGTTTGCCTGAAGGGCTGGTGGGCTGAATACTATGTGTCGGGGAAGGCAGTTGAAGGGAGACGTTTCTCTACTAATCTGTGACTGCGGTTTTCGGTGAGTTGTCTTCGTTGGTAGCTGAGGCATGGTGAGTTGGGTGGCCCTCGTTCAGGCCCTAGGACTGGCTCTCGTTGGTGTGCTGTACTAAGTTGGTTTTTTCCTGTGGCTTTGACGGTCTCTTTCTGAAGTCCGGAATTGGTTTTCCTGTGACTTGTACTTCCCCTGTGATCCCGGCTGGCGTTCCTGGTTGGAGAGTGCTTCCTCCTCATCCTACTTCCGGCTATCGCGTTTCTGCATTCCTCACCGTGGAAACTGCCTATACGTTTTCGGAAATGAACCCATAAGTTCGCGGTGCTTTTAATGGGTTTGTCTCGGAATTTACACATGAAATGTCGGCTGTTCCTGGGTTCTCTCCTCGGTGACGTTACTATTGACTCACTGACTGACTGACTGCTCGCCTCGTCGCCATACGGCGCATGACTATGCCTTCTCGAGGAATGGCGCCACTTGGACTGGGGCTACCACTCGTTTCCGGGAATTTACTGATATTCTCGTCACTGTTCTCGTCACACAAATGATTCCTCCCGAGTCTTATTCAGCTTCTCCCGTTTCGGCTGCATCTATCTCGTCTCGCGGCTGTACTGGTGAACAACTCCCGTCTCGGTTGAAAAACTGACTGCGAACAACTGATTGTACATTACTGCCTGGGCCGGGCCCGAACTCCGGCCCTGTGATACTACTGCCTCTCGCCTAACTGCCTTCTCTGTCTCGCATCGCGGCTGCCGAACAACTCCTCGTCCACGACTGACCACGACTGACTGTCCACGACTGACGACAACGGAATGATCCCGAACCTTGGCTGCTCCCGAATTTAACCCGTCTCCCGATATATTCAAATTGGCTGTCAGCAGATTGTGTAGAGATAAATAGGGACTTCCCCCATGTAACTCGCGCGTTTTTTTTTTGTATAGGATTTCGTGTCTCGTCAGCGGCTCACGCGCTCAAACTAGGGATGGAGGGAGGGGTGCGGCTAGCGTCTCGGGGGTTCCTGTAAGCTGTGTCTACAGTAATTCTCGTCGGGGGTTACCCTTGAGCACGACATAATATAAATTGTTCAAAAATTTAGAGGTACATGATTTTGGTCGAATGTAGCATTTCTCCACATAATATTCAAACTATGACTGTCGTTTGGCCATGTTCCGACATGCTGTCCAAAGACAAACAGACTATGAAATAAATAACCAACACAGCTATTCCATCTATGTTGTTGTGAAATCTATTCTGTTATGTCGAACACTAAAGTGGCGGCTCAATGAGGCACGTAATATTACACCGATGTCTATTGTCTGTAAGTGACAAGCTCATGTTCGTGCGGCTTGTGTACTCTCAGTCAGTCCTAATGCCGTACTTATTGGAAGAAGGAACTGTTCGTGGAATCGCACTGTTGCAGGAAGGGTGGACTATTCGCGCAGTGGCTGCAGAACTCAATGTGGCGAAATATGTTGTTGGTAGGACATGGAAATTATACCAATACGTGCTCAACGGTGCACTTCCGGCGGGGCAGTGCAACTGCTCGTGACGACCAAAATGATCTGAGGTCAGCAGATTTTCCATCTATCCTATTTGGGTATTTAAAATTACTCAAATAATTTACTGGAGATTATCTCGAAAATATATCCCAGCATGCATTACGAAACACTTAGCAATACAGCGTTCCTAGTGAATAATTTAAGAATTTCCCCTAATGTACTTTAGCATGGAACAATTAGAATGTTATTGGAAACAGTGTGTAGCGAGGAATCCAAATCATTAATCTTAACATCCAGTTGGATATATTGACCTCGTTAAGTTTAAAGTACGCCCTCTCAGAGACCTGGGTCAAATTGCAGTAGATGATAGCTCAAGCTTGCAGTCTAAGCGTGCATCTAAGTGTGCTTCGATAACTGCCTAGTAATAGAAATACACGAAAAATGAACATTGCCATGCTTCAACCTTGTGTTAGCTGCGAGCTGTTTTCAAATAGCATGCTACAATTATATAAAAGGTGAATATTAGAATGTGCTCTGGTTTTATTGGCACTAATAGGACAGATTACAAACTCGCATAGTACGAGAGCATTTACGAATTATATGATGCTTTTATTATGCGGTCACTTGCTACAAACAAGATAAAAACCTAAGCGTGGTTCAGTGCAGACGATTACAATTTTGAAGCAAGATTTCTTTTCTGGAATAGATTAAAAAATATACCAAAGGCCAATGTTTTTTTTTTATGTGGAGCGGAGACAGACTGCTGTTACTTGCACTAAAACATGCGAAGCTGTGATCTTCGTTGCTGACGTCACCAACACGATGACTTCTGACCTCAAATTCTACATTTCAATCTCTAATAATCCCATAGTTATGCTTGTTTTTCAGATGAAAGTTTAGGTTTTCTTAGCATATGAATCAATCTCCGATTACCTTTCAGGAACAAAAGCCGAGACGTTAATAATACCAAAAAAACATACGAAATCGTACGTATTAAAACATAATGGTGCTTTTGTAATATATCCACTCATGGCATGGAGGAGAGACGAAGACAAGAGCTGTCTTCACGACTGTGGACCAAGCAGAATTACGCACCGATTCGACGCTCCAGAAAACTTGTATCGCAAGTTGCTTATAAAGAATAAATTTATCTACTAATTACCTTCTCCAAACCTACCTGCAACACAATTTCCTCAAATACAGTACCTGATACCCACCCTTGGAAAAATTTAAAAAGGAAAAACCAATGTAGGTACATGTTGACTTACAAATTTGAACGTGTCATTGATGTCCTGGACGTCGTAAGGATTCAGTTTCATAGACGTGGCATCTGTATGGATTTTGGTGACCAGTTTGTCAAAGACGGAGTTGAAACTGAGACTGAAACGGGCACTGATGGTTCTGTGAACGAATATTGAAACGTAATTAGTAATAATTCCAGTAAACAACTTAACAATAACACGAAAAATTACTTTGAATTGTGGAAATATTACTTATATTATGAAAATGTGACATAATTGCTTATTTTTACTTGCACCTAAAACTATAGTAAAGGTTTCAAATTTAAAACAAGTTTGAAAAGAAGCAATTCTTATTTCTGAACCTTCGTTTGAATGTGAAATTATCTACTATGCAAATAAATATGAACAAATTTGAAGTTTTACATTTTATTTACATTCACAGTTGTAAAATAATGATTTGAACTTAGTTTGAAAGATTTTGTAGTTTTTCAAAACATGTAAATCTAAATCGAAACATGCCGGTAAGAGCCAGGCACAAAAGTGGTCTAAAGAAGTCAACTGACTACATTCCTGCTTGTAATTATAATTATNATTTTTTTTTTTTTTTTTTTTTTTTTTTTTAAAGATATATAATTACATTCCTTCTTGGAGTGAGTAAAGAGTTTTGGGAGGTTCTTAAGCTCGACAACTTGAGAGCCGATAAGAGTGAAGCCAGGTGAGTGCTGAGTGCTGACAGATTTGGCGGGCTCTTAACACCAGTATTGAGAGCCGATGAGAATTAAATGAGGTGAGAATGGAGCAGTGGTGGAAGGAAAGGGTGGGGGAAACAGGAGATCCCCGAGAAATCCCGCCGACCAGCTGCATCGTCCGGCACGATTCCCACTTGCGAAAATCCGAAGTGGCCCGGCCGAGGATTGAATCCGATTCGCCTTGGTTTGAGGCGAGTTGACTAACCGCTAAGTCGCCGCGGCCCCGCTCATACAGGTGATTTATTTCCGTGGGTAGAAGGTAGGTTTTCCCCAAGGTTTTAACATGCACGATTGTTTAATTTTGCATATGTTTCAAATAGTTTCATCGAGCGGGGTGGCTCATTGGTAAACCACTCGACGTACAACTCGCAGGACACAAACTCGATTCCTGATCTGGCAATCCCGAATTCGGTTTTATATGGTTTCCCCAAATCACTCCATGTGAATGCTGTGATAGTACATTACTTCAGGTTTTGGCCTTTTTTTCCCACGTTCCTTATTCTCCGAGAAACTTGCTACGTGAATGACCTCACTGTCGTCGAGATGTTAGGCCCTATCTACCATCTACAATTTCAAACTCTTACCGGGTCTGAGAGGTGCTAAAGTTGTCAAACTCATTGTGGTTTTAATTTGGGCGTGTGACTAATGGAGGAAAAGCCACGTGCTGAAAAAAGAAGCTGAGTAGGTCTTTCAGTGAGCTTAATTAATAGCGTATTGGCTGTAATCAAGTGAACGTTCACAAATATGAAGTTTTGTCTCCCTCTATTTTGTGTTTTCGCCATAAATACACAGCATTTTGTTTTATATAAATCTGGAGTTACCTTAACTGCTTTAAAAATGCCTGAACAAATTCTCACTTTATTTAGACAGCGCCTAATTGAAAAGTTAAAACAGACACAATTAATAGGTGAGACTGTCCTTTGAGAATATTTGGTTTGTGATAAAATCTCCTGTCATTATGATTTTACGGGGTGCTATATTATTAACCAAAAAAAGTGTGTTATAGTCTATTCGAACTTTCTTCACACTTTTTGAGTCAACCCTTTGAGAAATTGCCCCATGTATGACGTGATTAGTTATTTACTAAAAAATGCCATGTTTCATAAATATCTTGTTCTTCTGTTAACATAAATATACCTTGTTTTTAGGTATATTTTACTTTTACTTATATTCCATCCATAAATTAATATCTTGAATTTAAAATTAATATGAATAAAAACGGTGATAAAATAGGTGGGTTGGCAATACCTGTTATAGATTGTTCAAGGTAAAGTGTGCACTTTTGTGACCCTAGTTACTTTTTACTTTCAGCCATTTGTTATCCTTTTACCACGTTTTAAATCAGTACTGCAATGTAAGTAATAAACACAGTGTGTGTATTCCACCGCACTCAGAAGTTAACGTCGAAGGCTAACGTAAAATAAGTTTATCGACTGTTATTCTAAATGATAGGGCTTTTAAAAGAGCTCACTTTACCGAGAATAGCCTATGAAAATAGTGTCTACGCAAGATATTATTACACAAAAAGTAAACAATTGCGATGCGCTGTTCCTTGGATGTAATTTTCTAGACTCGGATAAGCTCTGCTTGCATGAGGTGGAGGAATATCCTGGAAGTAGAACTTTAGCAGGTCTTAATAAAAGTGTGAAGGAACCGTGAATGGACTATGCCCGTGGGTTGTTTATCTTTTTCCAAGCAGTAAAAATAAAGTTTACATTAAAGGGGCATACATCAGGTACCAGTATTCACCTATTTGTTGCATCTCATGCAGTTTCTGACATTTTACAAATAACAGCTTTTAATTAATTTTTAATTATCATGTTAGGTTGTATGTCCTATCATGTTTTCTACCAATTTTCCATCAAAATAACCTAACATAGTTTGTATTTGGAGTTCGATTAAAGTTCCATTACACCCTAGGTATGTCAGTGTGTATACATACATACATATGTACGGACAGTTGAATATGTTTGTAAGGTATTTCAAGGGCATAGTAACATTTTTCCATCGAGAATTTCCCTTTAATCCAGTCCACAATATATCCAGGCTTTCCTTACATTTAATTCGGTTTTGGAATTAAGCTTCAATATAGCCGTACATACTGTACAAGTGTAATTGTTGGCTGATGTAATATTGCTTTAATATGTTCTGTAATTGTTGAGGTTAGTTGAGTCTCTTCTCTATAGGTTATTCTGAAGAAACTCTACGAACATTCCATACACAGAGTTAATTTTAACTCGTACCGTGAGTAAAAGATGAAAGAGAAAGGTATGTAGAAAAAAATATTTCTTACATAGAGGTAAAAATGCCATGCATAGAGGTTTTTACCCGAAAAATAAAGGGGCTGCAACATTATTTCCACAGATAGAGGTTTTCCATGTATAGAGGTTACAAATGAACAGGTTCTAATATGTATGCACACGCACATTCATATGAGAAAACTTTGATTAGAACAGCCAGTACTGCAGTTCCTTATGTAATATTTAGCAGCCTGCAGAATGCTATAGTAAGTTTGTTGAGTCTGCTCTGGTGTAATGAAGCAGCTAAACGCAGCTCCAACAGCGGCATGTGTTCGACTCACCCGCCCTCCACCAGGCCATAGGCGAACAAGCACACAGCAGCAGTACACAGCAAGCTGAAAGTCTTCATGACGACTGGATTGCACAATATTGGGCCGCGCCAGATAACCACTGCTTTATATAAGTCTCCAGGCGTACCCGGGAAAGTGGTTCGCATGGAATCTTCTTTTTTTTTCGGCCCTGCTGAATTCATTGTTCCACCTAACGGCGATAGTGAGATCTGACTAGCGAGACACCTACAAGATAACATTGAGAATATTTACCACGATAATATTCACTTGTAACGCGAAGCCATACTCTGTTAAGTTTGGCCGATTTGACGATAAATATTTTTGTCCAGAGAATGGTTTTTCCCGACAGCAATTTAAATTAGTTTTATTTTTGGCATAAAAAACATTGCAGTTATAAGAATTCGCCGTCAACCGTTATCATCGGCTGCTGTTCTGAGTCTGTTGGAAAACAGATAATTCTGTAAAAGTAACATCCTATAAAAGTATCATCAACAGTGTCTTCACGAAACCTTACCTTACATCTCTACTCGTAGAGCAGTCAGAGTTGTATCACAGGAGGTGTTTCATAGTTTCTGTTTTGCTTACAGGACGTTAAATCCGGAGCATTAACTTAACCACTGCCATCTAAAAATTTAACGGAATAGATACATTTCAGAGACAATGATGCAATGACGGCTGTCTCGTCAATCCTTTCTTTCCCACACTTTTTATAATTTCTTGTTTTGCTAAAAATATATTTTTGATGCGTGCTGTACTTAAGCTGGCTAATAACTTGTTTCATTAACACAACCAATAATCTGTAGGCTTTGTGTTCGATGATCAGTGATATGAACCAGCCATAACGTAGAGCAGTAGCACGGATTAATATTGAGTGACCCACAGGAAAGATCATTATGCACTGAGCATCGCAGAGTACAGTACTCGCCAAATATAAGCTTCCTGTGCAACATGACGATGATTGTCTACGGTAGGTATGAACGTGTTAAGAGCAATCAGAATCGTGTCATAACCGGAGATTATACATGTCTTTTTACCTTTAGAGCGTACTAAATTCAGTAGATGATGTATTTCCGAAATACGAATCTAAAACTTTACATTGTATTGTCTATTGTTTTTTGCGATCGTTTTGTTAATTCAAATATACAGCCAATAAAAGATGTCACATCGAAATATACTGTCTTGTTCAAATTTTGTTCTTGATTTCATAGTTCTGGAATTCATCGCACTTGGTTGGAGGTATTTTGCGTGGTGTCCGAGGTCTAAAATCGCAAGATGTCTCTAAGGGTGACCCTTATACACTCACCATATGTCTCATCGCCTCTAAGCGCAATGCACTGGACTGGCGTGCACAGTCTTGATATTCTAAGCGGAGATCCAATATTTCACAATGTAATCTTAAAAAACAAATTGAGCTACACGTCCATGGACAACTGTAATTATCCTCCACACGTGTTTTAGAAACTTAATAAGATTGTAAAAACGCCATTTGCAGTCATATTCAATTTAAAAGAATAGACATCAGAAACGGAAGTAGATAATTGAAACTGGTCGCAAGGCGTGGAATGTTTTTCATGTGTTTTCTTATGCGGACATATTATATCCACAAGGAACCGTTTTTTAAAAAATATTTATTTTCCCCCTGATTCCCTGCGCAAAATTCGACGGTCCAGCCAGGCAGAACCCATAAATGTTCACTATTTTTGGGGCTGTAGAGGGGGGGGGTTAATACCGAACCCCATTCTCTTATTCGAGCAAGGACCTGCACTCTACGGCGTTGCCAAGTCATTAATTTGCATCACTGACTAAGTTACACTGACTTAATTACTTTTTGGATACCGACTGAAACATCAGTGGAATGAACTACAAACCATAGGGACTGTACAATTATTGTCTTCCAGTAATTTCAATTTAATAGTTATAAATAGCTGCTGTCATTTCGTGTATTTTACGGTTATTTTGTCAAATTTGAGGCTGTACTACAACATTGTTTATTTCAACGATAACTGAGAGATTGTTAGCAAGTCACTTTCAAACATCTACAACAGTCGTAATTTTTTTTGTGTATACCGTCTTATTTTTCATTGTGATGTAGTGTTTATTCTCTAAAAACTCACGTTTTCCACAAGATAATCTTATCAAAAATTTCAGTGACATCTTTAAGGCTGCCATTGTCCTTTAGCAGCGCCAATCATGTTCGCGTGAGTTTAAACTGGCCTGGCAACTATAAGTGTGAATATTCCACGAAATGTATTAAATTTTGTTCTGTTTTATTTTTCTAATTATAAATTAATAATGCGAGACTGGACGACGATGCAACTTCCTTTGGCATGAAATAAATTTAACTCAAATCTGTAGTTGATTTACATGCTTTTCTATTTGGATGTATGCCCTAACGGTTGACTTCGTAATTACAAAAGTGGAGTGTTCCACTTTTATGTTGACACTTTTAAAGACTATCTGATGGGACAGCGTGTATTTGACGCTATTAGGACAACGTTGTGTGTGTGTGAGTGCATGTGGTCATTCTGCAGTTGTCTATTCCGTTTGCAACCTCAATCCGTACAACTGTAATTGTAGAGAAAATGGCGGAGTTGCTAAGGTTTCCTTTCGAGCTATGTAAGTGAATTTTAAAGTGTTATTGGAAATGTGATCACATTATTGAATGCAGATACGATGGAAGGCTGAATTAATTACCACGTCACCTTCACTTATAACAATGACACTATTACGTGACAAGTTTCAGAGAAATGGAACTGTATGTGATGTGAAGAAAGGGCGGTGTGTACTGGGCTGGGGAAAATAACCAACATAGTGGTATGGCAAGCAGTTAAACTTCCTGGGTTATTTTTATGGTACTGTATGTCTGCTAGAGAACTTTTGGGGTCATTCTTATTTGACGGAACAGTGACAGGTGAAAGTCACCGTACCGTACCATGATGCAGGAAAACATTGTGCCAGATATTCACCAACTTCACCCAGATGACGAGTGAGTGAGAGAGTGAAGGGATCTTAACATCGAAGTCTTGAGAGCCAATGAGGGTGAAGCCAGGAGAGTATGGATCAGCGCCGGAATGAAGAGGCGGGAAATACTGGAGATCCCCGAGGAAACCCGCCGAACCAACGGCATCGTCCGGCACGATCCCCACATGCGAAAATCTAGGAGTGACTCCGCCGGGAATCGAACCCGGTTCGCCTAGGTGGGAGGTGAGTAGTCTAACCACTACACCAGCAGTGCATTGCTGCGCCATCAAGACTTGTCACCGCTCCTGGACGATAGGCCAGCCAGCAAGTGTTGAATATCCACACAGATCTCCAGATTAATATATGTTTATATCTGGGCAACTGTGAAGAACTCCATGCACGCCACAAAGTAAAGGACACTAAATGCCGCCATGAGAGATGCTATTGTGACCACCTTGTACTTATAGCGTCAAATACACGTAGTTACATCAGTGTGTCTTCAATAGTTTCTCTGTTATTCACGTTCAAAGAGCGTAAATATTAATTTGGGACATCCTTAATTGTATGTATGCGACGTAACAACGTGACTATTTTAATAATGTTTTTCGCTGACCGTAATTTACAAAGCGCTGCGTTCTGTAGCGGTAAAGTGTCAATTGTGTGTTATAATTGATATCGCGTACGAGGAACCCTAGAACTTGACCCCGGGGGTAAAGGTGTCTGCTCTCACCACCCGCCTCGTCTCCCCCGGACGGGCCAACCCGGATTTCCACACTTAAAAGACCCATCCACACCGGAGCAAACAGAAGCGAACACTTGCGGATGATCGTAAGCGAATCGTTCACACATGTTTGCTACCATTCGTTCCTCTTTGATTCGGAGCCGCCCGAGCCTCTTTTAGACCGGGAGCTAACAGGAGAGACAATAGGCGAACGAACATCAAGAAGCGAAACAGAGGACATTCGCGAGCAGCAACTGTTCGCCCCGGTGTAAACGAGGTGCGGACGTCGATGATGCATCGATGGAAGACCGACAACGAACGGATCATCACCGAATGCGAACCAAACCTGAAAGATTACGGACGAAGGGTGCTGACATTCCGTCTGCACGCGTGAGAATGCTCGTTTATAATACATTCACTGTTACTTCGCACTTTTCTGAAGCCTTGCTAAAGTTCCAC
The DNA here is from genome assembly GCA_002778355.1 of Clitarchus hookeri. Lineage (NCBI taxonomy): Eukaryota > Metazoa > Arthropoda > Insecta > Phasmatodea > Phasmatidae > Clitarchus > Clitarchus hookeri. The sequence continues at coordinate 9,308 of NQII01009237.1, read as the reverse complement.
TTCCAGAATTTTCCTCCGCCTCATGCCAACTAAGCTTAAATAAGTCTAGAAAATTACACCAAAGGACGACGCACCGAATTCGTGCGCACTCAGTTGTAATAATGTTTTGTATGAGAACTATTTATTTATAGGCGCTACCAACATGCATGTTTTCTCACAGTTTATATAAATATTAATTATGAATGAAGTATTCAAATGTATACATTTAACATCGGTAAAACTTCAATTTAACGAAAAATAAGATACTTTTATGTTGACAGAGGTTTAAAACGTTTGAGATTCATGACATATGTAGAAAACAACCAAACACGTCATATATGGGGTTTGATTAAAACAGTGTGAAGAAACCGCGAATATACTATAGTTGATGCTCGTACGCACGTCTTCGTTATTGCTCTGGCGTAAATGGGATTAGGAAACGTGGCGGACGTTGCCGTTGACCGGCGGGTTTCACCGGGGCACTCCTGTTCCTCCACCCTTGCATTCCACCGCTGTTCCATCTACCTTTCACTCCAATTCACCCCGCTGTTAAAGGGGATCAATCCACACCATCTTGAATTTTCCCTATTTTTGCCATAACTTTCGTTTGAAGAATCTTTAATTAAATTTGTCACGCGATTTGGCATGTATAATAGCTTCTAAAGCATTATCAAACTATTTCATCTGTACTGCCGTTTGAATAATGACTGTAAATTTCTCCTGCGGGTGGTTTTCACAGAGCGGGAGCACCAGCAGGAAACCCAACCACTCCATAACAGTGACGTTTTATACCCTTTTCTTCCATACCACTTATTTGCTCACAAATGAGTCTTACCAAAATCTTTCTATCAGTATTGTTTCAATTTCAGAGTACAAATAAATAAAGCTGTCGCAAAAATACTGCGAAAAGGTCAACCATCCCCTGATAAAGATTGGAATATCAAGTTTTTAACCCACAAAATTGCGAGAAATGATTAACATACAGTTTGTTTTATTTAGTTTATATGTGGGCTTATTATTTTTCTCTTTTTCATATAGAATTCCCAATATATAAATACAAGCATAATAAATATTACAAACAGCTAAAAAAGGCTTCTAAAGACTTTACATTGAAAATGTTTATAATTAATAAATTACACAAAGCTACATTAATTATGGGCTCAGAGAGCATAACAAACTTACCCCAAATATTACAACGTTTCAAAAATTTACTGGTTATAAAACACACCTGTCTTTAAAATATTTTCCCTATAAATGCCCCATAATAAAGCCCCTTCAAAACATGGCAGGACATTCCTTCTGCCAAGTTAATATCTTATCATGTTGACATGTTGAGGTCCCTATCCTTTCGTCTTTGGAAGACGAAATGATAAGGATAGTTCAAAAAATACGTTGACCAGTGTTGAGGAACATCCCAGATGGTTTTCAAAGTTGTTCAAGTCCAGTAAATTCAAATCTTGATGACGTAGACCGTAGCGTGAGATGGTTACTAGACGCCTGCCATGCACGTTGGGTGGTGGGGGGCAGTGGCGTGTGGGGGGGAGGGCAGCCTGTATTAAGACGGGAGTAATTTGTTTGTAGTGTTTTCAAATAAATTAGGATATTATTAGTAACTATTGTGTTATTTAAAACCTCCATCCCTTAAAGAATCTGGTCAAGCCCACTGACTATGATTAAAATCAGAGAGAAAATGTGTGTGTTGGTAATGCCTAGTAAGAAATAGTACGCATGCAAAGTAAGGAAGTGAGAGTCGACCTCTGGTGACGAGAGCGGTACATAACGGAACATGGCGAGTGTCTGTCGTCCTAAACCCAAGTTCGTCAGTTCGACCACCTTGCCGGGTGAGTCGAGTTATTGGTTAGTGCTGAGATATACAGGCTATATTCCATTCACGATTACTTCCAACTTCTCTGCTGAAATTCTACTTCCAGGATATTTCCCGCCGCCTTACACAAACAAAGGTTGACCGGGTCTCGAGAAATACACCAAAGGGACAACGCGCCGTATTCGTGCGCACCAAGTATAATAACATTTTGCTTACAAACTACACTAACGTTTATGAAAAATGCAACACCAAGAAGGATACGTGTGATTGAAATGAACTTTATACCACAGATTAGGTACATGACAATACACAGTTAATTGGGATTACAGAACTGTACATGATCTATTTCCTCTAGAATTCAGTATGGCCCCTACGTGCTGCAATCAGAGCCCCTTAACGTCGTGGCATGGAATCAGTGAGGACCTGGATATTCTCCTGGGGAATCTCCCTCCACGCGGTTTGTATAGGAGTTTACAAAGCATCAACAGTGGTTGCTGGATGACAGTGACGAACAAGTCGCGGACCAACCATATCCCAGACATGTTCGATGAGCGAATGTCAGGCGAACGTGCAGGCCAGGGACGCAGAGGTACCCGTCGTTCATTGAAGAAGGCTTGCGATTCCTCGCCACATGTGGCCGGGCATTGTCCTGCTGAAATATGGCATGTAGAGTGTCCTGAAGGAGGGGCAGTGCCTCGGGCTTTAAGCCTCCCTGATGTAGTGGTTGCTGTTCAGATTGCCCTCAATAAGCAGGAGACGAGATCGCATGTTGTATCCAATGGCGCCCCACGCCATCACAAAGGGCGTATGTCCGCTATGCCGCTCCACAATGCAGGCTGCCAGATTGCGGCCACCTTGGTAGCGTCTAACACGTATGCGGCCACCACTGTAAGACAGGTTGAAGCGAGACTCGTCCGAAAACACTACATTTCGCCACTCAGCACGCCAGCGACGGCGTTCACGTGCCCATTGGAGTCTGAGGCGTTTCCGGTTTCTGGACAATGGAAACCGACGCAATGACATGCGTGCCACCAGTCCAGCCCGCAGCAGACGGTGTCGAACCGTCGACGCAGACAGGCCCACGCCCGTTGCAGTGCTCCAGTGTCGAGCCAACACTGTGGACGAGGCTGTACGGTCCATTACGACCATGCGGACAAGATGGCCGACATCCCATGCTGTGGTCACATTGCGTGGTCCAGCACCCGCTCGCCGCTACGTACGACCCTCTTCTATCCACTGGTTCCACACACGCATCACTGCCGTAGCAGCATGCCCTGTACGAACCGAAATGGCACGGTATGAAACCCCCTTTTACCGGAGACCGAATATTCTGCAACGTTCGAACTCACTCACATGCTGATATGGCGCCCTTTGACGTAGACGAGGCACGCTGGCACTTTCTTTCACTTCGTTTGACGGCTCTTCACTGACTGAGCTTGGCGTAACACTGACCTTTCCGGTCACACACGAGAGGGCGCCGCTGCGCCTAAGTTTACGCCATGTCTCTGCAAACGTAACCACTTATTGCAGTTACACTGTTCTACACATACTCCGATATTTGGATTCATTCAGGCCGCTCTTTCTGTGTGTCGCAATTTTCTCAAACGATAGTGTATTTCTTACAAGGCATTACCAACAAACCTGTTTTATCACTGTTTTTATTCATATTAATTATATATTCAATAATATAATTTACAGAAAAAATGTAAATAAATGTTTAAATTAACCGAGAAAAAAAAAGTACTTTAACGTTAACAGAAGTATAAAACGCTTGTGATACATGGTACATTTAGAGAAAAACCTAACCCATCACTCATGGGGTGATTTTCCATAGGTTTGATTTTAAAAGTGTGAAGATACCGCGAATAGATTGTACTAGCAGCCGTAAAGGACTTTGACGGAGATTGTGGGACCAGTATAATGAAATGAAAACTAATTACAGTGTAAACAACTAGAAAACTATAAAACGTAATTTATATCAAATTGTAAGGTAGTTGAAAACAAATAGTTTAGTTACTGAATCATATTTTATATAACACCAATGGGCTCTCGTTCCCGTAGGTAGTCTGCAGATATTTTAAGTGATTTGACATATTTATAGGGATTTAAAAATATCTTCGGATACTTTTATAAATTTAGCTTGACCAGTATCGCGTGATACCGCTTATCTAGCAGTGAGCTGCTTATCTGTGTGCCGCAAAGACCACGTGTTTGTCACGACTGATACGCACAAGAAGATATAACAGTTGAACTATAAAAGAAATACGTAAAAAGGCACACAAACTGACAGATAACATATATATTATATTTGTTATTCTCAATGCTACTAGACATGAGTGTGTTGGTAGCGTAAACAATATGTATCGGTCATGGTGTCACACGTGCTTAGCAGAGCTCACTACTGCCAGAAACACGATGAGTGATGTCCCACCAACGCCCAGTCCATCAAGCGCTACATTTCATGGCGTAAACCACTGAGTGAAGTTCAATTACAATTAAAAGTGACCATGTAAACATTATTCGTGATGTTCAGTTAATTTATATCATTAGGGAATACACGTTAAACTAAGTTTAAAAATCTTCACTACAGTTTTAAATAAAATTTTCTCGTTTAAAACGTTTTTTTTTATTTGTTCTACTTAAGCTTTATTGGCGTCTAAGGAATTTAATTAATTCGCAACGCAGTTTTGTAACAATGTACAAATGAACGCTTGTTTTCTGCGTAAAAATTCGTGCATTACTCATCGTGATTTACCTGCTATATCGGACACGATTTCAACAATATTATTAAACACATAAAAGTATGTAATATGTATACTTTACCCATGTTTTACTTTGAGCAGACTGCCATTAATTTTTGTTACAAACGGGTTTACGCCAGTTAGTACTTGACTTACTACACAGCAACATTAATTACACGAAAACTTTCGAGTTGGAAACTGTTTCATCGGAAGTACTTTTTTTTTTTTTTTTTTGTGAAATAATTTTCTTACCGACAGTGAAAGGTCTCAGTAAAAAATAGGCATTAGTAAAAATTCCACATAACAAATAATTAAAATGCCTACCTACAACACTCCTGAAGTAAAAGTTCTTACAAACTTGCAACTGTTCCTTACAAATCCGCCTACAGCCTTGCGCGGTAGAAACCACCGGGATAAATATCTCTCAGGAAATCCAGAACACACGTGTCTTAAAATGGCGAAAATAGTCTACACAAATACAATGACCCTAAGAAGAGCATTCGTTATAATGTACTGTTTCTCCTGGAAAATAAATGTAATATTTCACCAATCTGAACACACTCGTTCATGCACAAAATCTTAATACTAGGCTCTAGAATTGAAAATAATCATGACATTTTGAAACTTCACATCGTCTGAAGGCCAAACATTCTTACAACACATATGTATGCAGTTCAATGAAGACATGAGCATTACTGCGCACTACGTTTGCAACAAATAAAGATTTATAAAGTATTAACATATCAGACACTAAAACTATGGTTTTTTCTATTTACTGCCAATCTCGCCAGCAAGATTATATTCACAGATATTTAACTTTGCTGATAAGTCGCCAGGGAGCCATCTCTTGAAGATAACCTGGAGGTAAGTCTAATTTGTGCATCTGAACGCCGGTTACACACACGGAGAACTTGCCGTCGCCGCCATTACGACAGTAGCCCACTGAAGTAAATTAGAACTTATACATTAGACGAAAAAAAAAACTATATGTAAATTTGCCGTCGGCGGTAGCTGTGCAGTCGTCGAGTGCCACTGCAGCCGACGGAATGTTTACCGTGACCTTGAACTAGTGGCCTACGTGACCTTGAACTAGTGGTCTACGTGACCTTGAACTTTTGGCCTACGTGACCTTGAACTAGTGGCCTACGTGACCTTGAACTAGTGACCTACGTGACCTTGAACTAGTGGCCTACGTGACCTTGAACTAGTGGCCTACGTGACCTTGAACTAGTGGCCTACGTGACCTTTAACTAGTGACCTACGTGACCTTGAACTAGTGGCCTACGTGACCTTGAACTAGTGACCTACGTGATCAAATGCACGTTTACACACACAGCGGTTTTTATACGTTTAGAGTTATTTGCTCAGTGTGATTTGAACTTTCGTATTGACAGGTTTTATCAATGTTTTGGTATCGTACAATAGTTTCATGAACATGACTGACATTATTGATAACGAATTTCTTATTCCATTAATCTAAGAGATACCTATTTTATGGGTTCCTGGGGTCATTTCCAATGTTAAGAATCAAAAGGTTGCAGCTCCACACTATCAAGGATACAGCAACATATCCAACCAACGCATTACAATCACCAACCGCAGACCTTCCCACAGCCACCTCAACAACCTTTCCATATGGTTCCACATTACTCACGTCCTCCACAACTCCCACCTTACGACCCACCATCAGTTCCCTCAGTTTCCACGTAAAACGCACTGCCTACTCCACCACGCCAACCAAGGCAAAGTCCTCCAACATTCACAACTCTGGCGTCGTACCCCTCACAACCTTCACTTCTTCCACATCACCACCCATCAACTTCTCTCGTAATGAAAGAAGAAATTAAACAAACTACAGCTGTTGAACATTTTGCCGAGTACGTTGGCGAAGAAGATTGTGGAAGAAGTTCTTCAGTAAGTTACCTAAATTCATCAAGCACAATGGACGTCAATTTCTAACTGTATATTTGTGAATGTAAAGTGTTTTTGTGTTTATAAAATATATTTGTCGATATAAAGTGTAAGTGTTTGTAAAATTCTATTAATATATGTTTTATGTTTTTCAGAATTACATTAATAAAGATCTTTTGAGAATTATTATCCCTAGTTGTTTGTGTCTTATATGTGAACATGTTTGATGAGGTTGACGAAGCTAATCATTTTCATGTGAAATAAATTTAACGTTTAAGTAAAATATTTATTTTTCTTTAGTATTTAATTTTTAGTACCTTAGTTAATGTTATTTAATAATTTACAACTTATAAATTTAAAAGTTATTTTCACTAACCTCGGTGTTATTGCCAGCATTTCTACAGGTTGAATACAATTCCTTATTTTGGTATTTTTGCCCTGAATGGTATCTTTCAACCGGCCGTGCAGCTCGTCAAAGGAAGTCATCGACATTCATAATTGCAGAATTTCGTGTCATCCTGCCTCAACTCTTCAAACAACGCGTAGAAAGCTCCAACCTCATCTCTTGTTTCATTAATTGTATGAACCGTAATTAGTCCATTTTTTCTTCTCCTTTTCATTCGACGACGGTATAACAATAACACCAGAAGCTGCTCTCTGTTAATTTCAAACTACAAGCAATCAATAATTTGAGTAACACAGATGAAGCTGATGTGAATTGATTTCAAGGTGAAACTGCACTGCATATACCAGCTTACTCGTACGACGGCGACGGAAATTTTTCCGCCCTGGGTGTAACGTTTGGATTTCTTTGAGCGACGACGGTAAATTCTCCGCCACGGAACAATCCGCCGTGTGAGTAACCGGCCGTTCAGCGTGCCACTAGAAGTTGTAGAAATGTGACGTCAGCACCGAGCTACTAAGTTCAAGCTCGAGGCGTTGCTGGCTGCAGTGCATACGACGAGGTGTTCAACTTCCGGTGCCCGTGTCAATTAAAAGTTAAGCGTATTCCCATTACTTACGCTTCAGAAAAGCACATTTCCATCAAGCAAGACCACCATACTAGGGGATGCGATGGTGTTGTGGCTAGACCACATCTAGGCGAACCAGGCTCGTTCCCCGGTGGGGTCGCCCCCCGGATTTTCGCATGTGGGAATCGTGCCGGCGGACGATGATGCTGGTTGGCCGGTTTTCTCGAGGATCTCCCGTTTCCCCCACCCCATCATCCCGGCGTCGCTCCATACACACCTCGCTTCACCCTCGTCGTCTCTTTAGACGTTTATGTCAAGTTCTGTCCAAATCTCTCCACTGCCCCCTCGCCGTCATAACAATTAATCTTGTTATGTGTACGTATTTACAAATATTTTTAACAATTAATTTTATGCACGTATATTTCAGCCACGAAAATTTTTAAATTTTTATGAATGAGATTCACGTACATAAAATTAATTATAGAAAACACTTTTTAACCTTAGTACCATTTTAATAATACAGCCTAAGTAATTATAATGATTGCCATGCTTAACAAAGGTTTTTTTTTTTCTAAAAATGCTTTCTGAAGCATCGAAAATGGAGGTACGCTTATATTTTGAATAATGATAGTTTCTTATTGATTAACAAACATTCAAACAAGTGAATTTTAGTAAAATGTTTTATGGTATTACAAAATATACGCATTCTTGTTTCATATGCAATATAGTAAGTAGGCCCACCTTTTTTTCGCGAAAATATTTACTCGTAGGCTAGACTTCAATGTCATATAGCATACGTGCAGTTTTCCTTTGGTTATTGGCCACGAGTCTTTGTCGGGAGACAGTTCCTTACCTGACTGGACCAATCAGAATGAGGTAACTCCGACACTGAGTGTCCGTGATTCGCAAGCAGACACCTACAACGCGTGAAATCTGAGCTGTGTCGCACAGTCGACTGCAGTCCTGCACTGAAACATCCTCTATTTCTACCCTAACGCCAGGTGTGCCACCTTCTATCCAAGAAGCACGACTAGAGACGTGCACAATTCGCGTTATTAGACAGACTAGACTTCAAACAGTTTAGAATGACTTTGTCATTGGACTGCAGTTTGTCCGGACACGCCCTTGACAGTTTTGAAACCACTAACGAGAAGATGCTGAGGCCACGACCAACTAAGACAAAAGGTAAAACTTGTCCTCGTTGCTGCAGAAGCCAATTAACAAATGACACTGACTTGAATATGTACATGACGATTAATCATCATAATTATTGTAGCTTGCCGCCAGAAAATAACGCGAATTTTGGCAGGTCTCTACGCGTCAGTTCACTGCTCTTCAGTATAGACTGTTCACGGTAAAGTGAACACTTTTGAAAACCCTCTTATTTGGAATATTAGTCAATAAATATATTTTATTTTAGCCTTAGTCGTTGACTTCCGAGTGCGGTTGAATATACATACTTCGATTATTACTTACATGGCAATATTAATTTTTAAATGATGCTAAAGTAACAAAAAAAATGGCTGAAAGGAAAAAGTTACTAGGGCCTCAAAAGTGCTCACTTTACCGTGAACAGGCTATTGGAGGTTATAATGTTACACGGCCCCCGTGGACAAGTGACTGAGATATCTCGATGAGCGCAATGCACGTTCAACTGGCCAGGCAACAACGTGTCATTCCAGTGCAGCCGTGCGCCTCCAGCCCCCTTCCACATACTCGGAACCCTCTGCTTTCCGAGTAACTCACGATCCATCTGATATGACAAAGTAAATATGGGTACAGTGAGTACACCAGCTCCACGTCCCGTCGACAGCGAGGTCATTACAGACGGAGCAAGTTGCTTAGAGAAGCAGGAGCATGGAGGGAGCCGGCCATCGACAG
>NQII01009236.1:40204-91513 GCA_002778355.1 Clitarchus hookeri | reverse complement strand
ACTCGCAACTCCACAAGTGTACACTCGGAGCTGTGCAGAGACCCTGTAAGACAGGGTAGAGTTCGCAAGCGAGTTATGCGGTTGCCAGATCCTATTTACTAACTGAGAATAGCTCCTTTATCAACAGGCTCGTCTAAAAATATAGTTTGAAGTCAAGAAAAGAACAGTTTTTTTGTGTGAAAACACGATTTACACTCTTAACCTAAGTGATTTAAAATAAAACTATGTCAGTGATAGTCAGTGAAAATGGCTCCACTTGAAATCAGCTACAGCCTACTGATTGTAACAGTAGCTAAATTTAACTGATTTAAATATCGCTTCTTGAAGTTGTAAAATTGCAGATACCCATGAATTGGTTATATTCTAATCTTTGCAATGTGGTTCAATGCACGGTACACATATTTTACCGGACAGTAAAATACTTTTGTCTTGTGAAACGTTTCCTGTTTGTTTGCCACTATATCGTTAGCTCAAATTTACGTTAGCGAACAGAGTTGAGTTGTTGAGAGATTTGGGCGACTCCTAACAACGAGGTCTCGAGAGCCGATGAGAGTGAAATGAGATGGGAATGGAGCAGCGCCGGAAAGAAAGGACGGGGAAAACGGCAGATCCCAGAGAAAACTCGCCGAACAATGGCAACGTCCGGCACGATACCCACTTGCAAATATCCGGGGTGACCCGGCTGGAGGTTGAACCCGGTTCGCCTTGGTGGGAGGCGAGCAGTCTAACCTCTTAGCCACAGTGACCCTGCGAACAGAGTCATTAATGAGTAGTTGTCGCTTGCTAACTCATGATGCACTACCTGCTTTGGGTGGAGGTAAAATCCTGCCCAACAACACAGCTATTAATGGAATATTATTCAATATCGACATAAATACTTGTAATGTAATTTTTTTAATAAAAATCATGAAAGTCTCCATAAACAAGAGTGAACGAGCAATAATAATACCACGCCTTATATCGTATGTTCAGATAAGACAATGAATACCACGCCATGACACTGATTCCTTGTTCATTCGACTGATTGGCGAGTATGTACCGGCCTCTTAATTGACATATAGTGACTGTTATTTTACTGACTGATATCATTGATTAGGGATTGGTGTGTAATAATGTTAAATAGCCAATTTTTTTTCGGATTTTGAGAATATATTATTGTTTCATTACAATATAACGTTCCATTGTGATAAAAACAGCAATCATATAAAAAATTACAAATATAATCCTTAGCATTAAAATAAGAATTTAAACTTAAAGTATTAATCCGTACAAATTTCAAACATTTTTAACGCAATGTTTGGTCTCAACTGAAGTATTCATTGAAGTCACAAGAAGGTTTGTGGAAATTCCTTTGAAATCCGACACGTGGTTGACCTGCGGTGAAGGTTTCACTTTCGAAATACGGGCGAACCGCATTAAACCTTTCCCAGAAACTAATTTTGTGACATTGTAATACCATGTACACTTAACTGTTAACGTAGGCTTCCTTCATTGCCATATTTTGCTCAGACTATTATTTCATATCACAACAAAAATCGGATGTAATAAACTAGATATATTAAAAATAAGATTTTTGAACGGACTTAAAGATTATTTCACATTATCTAACATATATGCCGTGAAAAATGTATATCTATATATGTATATACACTTATTTATCTATATAAAAGAAGATTATATTTCTACATCATATTTAGAACTAGCGACCCGGCCCGGCTTCGCCCGGGTACAATTTAGTTATTACAGTGATACACTAATAAATACATTGGGAAAAGACAACTAAAATATTATATGATAGTAAATTAGTAAACTAATACAATATATAACATACATGTATGTATATATAAACACACGAGATACGCGCGCCTGTCTCTCAGAGAGGTAGGAAGAGATTATGGACCTCAATTTACCACGATACTGGCATACCTACCTCCTTCACTTTATCCACATTCATACATCTCTAATACAGCGATATTAAATGACAGTGGTTTAGAACATTTCTTTGTATACAACATTAATCGTTATGCCTCCGACCGCCAGCAAAAAAAGATTTCTGTTTGACATGACACGCGAAAAGGCTACGTATAGTTGTCCGTGTGAACAACATGCTCCACTCAAGTCTACTCCATCAGCAGAAAGTGTTTGTCCCTCTGCCTTATATGAATTCATACCAAAACAAACTGTTATTGAAAATTGGACTCTTTTAAAATTAAAAGGCAAATCCGAGGGAATCATTGGTATTCTAGGTATTAAAACCCTTTCTACAGTACCGCAGCCAGTTAGAATAGCACCTTCAATGAGATAACTTTTTAAACTTTTTATTTGTAATCGAGTCCCGTTTCATAATTTCGGTGGATTTATATTTTGCAATAAAATTTTAAAATCAGTTTGTGTGGTGGCATGTCAGAAAAATTCAAGGAATTAAGATATTCTGTGGGATATTGCACAGCTTCTTCACTGTCGAGTACTGTATCTACTGAGTAATAGACTTGTGTTTGCTCTAAAAATCACCTCAATATCAATAGTACCTACGTATGTAAGTACACGACAAATAATCAGTAATATTTAAAAGAACAAATACAATAGTTTTATCTTAACTTTCTATCTAACCTATTTAATATTTACACGTACCCAAACCTTGGAATGAAACAAAACAAAACAACCAAGTTCCTCTTCACCCGCAGGTACCGTGCCACAACGGCTGTCGCCAACTTGTTAAGGGTTAAAAGAAAGTTTTAAAAAACGGCTGAATCGCTTGTGCTAAAATCCGTACAAAAAAAAATTACCCATATTACAACCAAGCCGTGCTGAAAAGAACGTTTTATTAATTGCTTAATCGAATACATATAAAGGAACATTGAATTACCTAAACAAAGAACAAATAGGTACAAAATTTACGTCCAAGGTGTGATAAAAAGTGACACGGCAAAACGACAACATCTGCCTTCACGTGAGTTTCGTTTGTTTTACTGCGTAATATAAATTGTAAATACGTCTATTACTAATTATCTATTAAAAATATATATATGCTACCCATGAAGTTTTTGTAGATCGTTTAATTTTACCAATTCTTTCGTACATGAATTTGTTATATCTCTAAAGGATTAGGCAGCGTATTCCATGAGAGCGCGCTGGTGGCAAGCTTTTTTCCTGACTTGATTCACTAATACCGTTAATGCTCAACTCCTATAAGAGCTAGGGCAATTTGTAATACACACAAACCTTTCTCAATAAATGCAGATCATAACAGTAAAAACCGCATCCACATTTGTTCAGTGGTTCTCGAGATTAGCGCAGTCATACAGACAAACAGACGCGCGCCAGGGTTTCCTTCTATAATATGTATTGATATCGGACAGACAGTTCGAAATACATGCACTATACATCAGCGCTGGAGGACCGGAGACAATCCTGGGTTCACTTCAGCCACAGCTTGTGGGAGTGTGAGATCTACTGGCGACCTACCCACGTCTATGGGACTTCATGTCCTGCTCTGGCAAGGAAGCAGTATGCATTATTTGGGCGATTTACACAACTATACATTTAGGCAGTGAGTAGTATGCTCAGAAACATTTAATTAACACGACAGCGATCTTAGAGCTGTCAATGGAAACGCACCCTAGAAACGATTGTCTATTAAAAATTAAATTGGAAATTAAGTGTGCATTCATGGCGGTTGGTTTGGCTTTGGTTTAGAGCAGAAAAATTATAAACATACTTGAAAGTTCGTTGTTCGAAAGCAAAATAGAACATATGTTCATCTTAATTTATGCGGTTTCTGTGACGCGGTAAATGTAAGACTTGGATTCTGGTATTTATGGATTGTGATACTGGGAAGCTCATACATCAAGCAGTCTCATAGAGAAAGAAATTCTAAGCATATAATATTTACGTTTTTATTTTCCGCTATCTTTGACAAAATGTTACCATATGCATTCTACACGCGACTACGTGTTTTCAGAGACATTTCATTTGGCTACATACTTTTGTTTAAAATGTTTTTAAATTAGATGTTTCGTTCACACTGACCTATGTATAAAACTATGTTTACTTCAAAATGAGTTACGTCCAGAAGCTCTTTGTTTTCGGTTATTACGATAGGTTATTAATGTTAAAAATGCATGTTAGGACCCCGTACATTAACTGGCGTTTTCTAAAACTGGCCCCTTCTTTAAGGCGAACGTATCTTACGGCTTTTTTTTTATATTTGTTATATTTATAATTGTTAATAGCGTTTGTAAGGTCAAATTTAAATAGGGGCGCTTTGAAAAAAAAAATGACGGGAAATTAATAGAATGACAAATATATATAAATATATTAAATATATAACATATGGAGAGTAAATTTATCTAAAGAATGAATGAATGGATTTTAAGAGACCTATTATAATTTTGCTTGTGCTAATAACAAAGTGATGAGCAAATCATTCAAACCGTTAACAAACTTTCACTTTATTAGCGGTTCCAAATAATAATTATTAAAATGGTTAGGAGCAAGATGCGCAAGTAAATTTTTAATTGCATTGTATGTTTCGCAATTACTATAAAATATTGAAAAACCGTTTTATTTGATACAAGTAAGATTCAATGTTTTGTGTATATTACCTTACATCAATATTTTAATTGTAGCTCATTCGCAGTTTTTTTAGCACATTTGAAACTAACCTTCGATTGTGTCTCTCCTGCACTGCAGATAAATTAACGCAAACAGTTACTTACTTACGCCGATAAAGTTGGTGACAAGGTAGGAAAATGTTTCCACATTTTCACGTCATACTAAAATTGCTATGTTTTTAACTCTTAGACAATGAATCAATGTAACATAGTTTATGTTTGTACTATGACTTGGAAGAGTATTAAACATTAGTAACGTTCTTACGTTCCTAACAGTTTCGTATCTACACTTGACAGACGCACGAATACAGTGATTAGGTCCATGGCGGCAATGTGAGTTTTATATTTTGCGGAGGTATACAAAATTGACACAGATAATACAAGACCCTTAGAAGGGATTTCAAAGAGCCCAAAAAATGCTTAGGTATTATTCAACATGGCGTGGTTTGAGAAGGCTTTGGCACTCGCCAGCTGGAAGGGCGTGCTGTGACTAGCCACAGGAACAACACAGGCACACAAGACTCACAGCACAGTACGCCAGCGTTGCTGTCATGCTGCGACTAACCACAGGAACCACACAGGCACAGAAGACTCACAGCACCGTACGCCAGCATTGCTGTCATGCTGCGACTAACCACAGGAACCACACAGGCACAGAAGACTCACAGCACAGTATGCCAGCATTGCTGTCATGCTGCGACTAACCACAGGAACCACACAGGCACAGAAGACTCACAGCACAGTATGCCAGCATTGCTGTCATGCTGCGACTAACCACAGGAACCACACAGGCACAGAAGACTCACAGCACAGTATGCCAGCATTGCTGTCATGCTGCGACTAACCACAGGAACCACACAGGCACAGAAGACTCACGGCACAGTATGCCAGCATTGCTGTCATGGTGCGACTAACCGCAGACACTCATCAACCCCNAAAAACACATTTTACAGAATCTAAACGAACTGTGCATTATGCAGAATGCAATAAGCTGGGCCTTGATACAAAACAGTTGAGGGTTATCGACAAACCAGCTGAGACAGGACGCCGCAGAACATTTGTCTCCACTGATTATTCTCAACAGCTAACAAACACGTCAAGCCAAAGTTCATTTTACGTGTACACGAGAGACAGTTGATTAATTATCTTCTCAATGTTTAGAATGACGACTGTCGCTGTGTGAACAGCAATTCATTNGGCATACCTACCTCCTTCACTTTATCCACATTCATACATCTCTAATACAGCGATATTATATGACAGTGGTTTAGAAAATGTCTTTGTATACAACATTAATCGCTATGCCTCCGACCGCCAGCAAAAAAAGATTTCTGTTTGACGTGACACGCGAAAAGGCTACGTATATATATATGTCCGTGTGAACAACAACTCTAGTCTACTCCATCAGCGAATATATTCTCAAAAGCAGGACTGTGCATTATGCAGAATGCAATAAGCTGGGTCTTGATACAAAACAGTTGAGGGTTATCGACAAACCAGCTGAGACAGGACGCCGCAGAACATTTGTCTCCACTGATTATTCTCAACAGCTAACAAACACGTCAAGCCAAAGTTAATTTTACGTACACACGAGAGAGAGTTTATTAATTCTCTTCTCAATGTTTAGAATGACGACTATCGCTGTGTGAACAGCAATTCATTTTTAAACGTAATTGTTAATGCGGTTTAAAACTATTTCTTTCTCATAAAATTATCGCAAAATTATTAAAAAGTTTGACATAAAGAATTTGAACGACTAGAACCAATGGAAACTGTACACCTGGATTAAGAAGTTAATCTTAAGAAAAATCAGTTTATAGTCGCGAAGAAGACGTGTGCCTGAACTCAAGACCTGCTGTAAAATAATGGCAGTAATTGTCGTATGACGTGGTAGGTGAGTGAGTGAACATATTTAGGCGGCTCTTAACATCGAGGTCTTGAGAGCCGATGATGGTAAGGCGAGGTGAGTATGGAGCAGCGCCGGAACGGAATGAAAGGGGGAAGGGGTAAACGGGAGATCCCCGCCGATCAGCGGCAACGTCAGGCACGATTCCCAAGGCAAGTATTCCTACCACTACACCACCGCGGCCCCTGCAGGGCCGTAGCTAGACTTGAATTTAAGGTAGGGCAGCTGTGGTTACAGGTAGGGCGGAAGTATAAATTTTACTTGATCTGTTCTGGTCAATCATAAAAAACAAAATTTATTCCGATTTCTATGTGGTCAATCTATTTTTGCTTTCTTGACTTGTAACATATTGTGTGAGTCATTTTAATACTTAAGTAATCGTCGTGGTTATATACAGGGTGTAATAAAATTCCCTTAAATTGCGATTTCGAAGTTGGTCCTATTGTAAAAGTTGTTTGTATTGATGGGTGGAATGACCCCTATTCGGCATTTAATGGAATTTTGTTACATCCTGTATAAATACATAAAAAAGTTATTTACTCTGATTTATATTATTATTTCTCCAATCATATTCAAACAAATTCAATATAACAATAAAAAGCCCTTCCTTAAAACAGCTGAATTCTTCGATTTGCCATATTATTAAAAATGCGAAGGACTTCATTCAGGTCAACTGACTTGGTTCTTTTCTTTTCAAAGGCCAGGAATACCATGCCTGCCATTCTTTCGTGACCCATTGATAGCCTCTGAGGCCTATTGATTGCAGTCAAAGTTGAAAATGTAGATTCGCACACAGCAGTGCTACATCCTATGGTCGCCACAGATGCAAAAAGTTCATATGTATCTTTGAAAGCCTCTCGCTGCCTGTATAAAACTCGCAATGTGTTTTCCATTTTATCGTCGCGACGACTCAAATAATCTTTGACCACAGAAGCCTCTTCCCTTGATGGTATTGTTAGACCTGAAAATTAGTAGATATTATGAATTTGACATGAAATGACACTAATACAATATAGGCAGAAATGTAGTTTTCTTTAATTTTCTCACTCTTAGCTATATCNATACAGGCAGAAATGTAGTTTTCTTTAATTTTCTCACACTTACCTATATTTTTTAGAGGTACCATTTTGTCTAAATCCAACTCATCGAGATTAGCTATTGAATTTAGTAGGTCATCATTGTCCGAAAATCTTCTTTGCAATTCAGCAATTAGTATATCTAACGTTTCAAAATATTCTGATTTAAATGGCTGATCATTCTGGCCTTCTATATTTTGACTCGCCGAGGAACAGGAAGGAGCATACGTCAAGTAATCATCCATACAGTTTGATTTTTTGATTTGTCTCTTCTGAATCTGGTTTTCGGAATCGCCGCTTGTCTTAGACTTAGCTTCTTCCAAAATTTGATGATACATAGTTTTCAGCTTAATTATTTCATTTTGGACGCACTTTATGATTGTTATGGCGTCTTTCAACCCTGCACTTCGCGCTTGTAAAGCTGCATCTGCAGGCTGAAGCATGGATAAGATTTTGTTGGCTACAACCATGGCCATTCGGAATTCTAAGTTAAGCATGACTTTTTTAATGCCGACACTTTTAGCGACGAAGTCACCGTTAAATCTGTTATTTTTAATTTCATCTAAAGTCTTCAAAATCGATAAAAAATTCTCGTTCACAACTTTTGTAACCGCCAAGTGTCCTGACCAACGCTGTTCGAGAAGCCGGCCAATCCTTTTTCCATCATACAAGGCGGCTATTTTGCCATGGTGAAAGAATTCGTGCAACATGATGCATTGATCAAAAAATAATCGAATGTAAGTCATTTCCGAGATAGTCCTGATGACTATCAAATGCAAGCGATGGTTATAGCAATGGACGTAAGGAATATTTCGGCCCAATTTATTTTCTATTCTGGTGGCAACTCCCGAAACTTTCCCACTCATTACACTTGCTCCATCATAGCATTGGCTTAGCATACGAGAGAGGTCAATGTTATTTTCCGTAAGGGTATTTAACGTTAATTCCGTAAAAGTGGCTGCATCAAGGTTTACAGTAGTTGTAACTGTCAGCAACGACTCATTGACAGTTCCATCCTTAACATAACGTATTGCTATTGCAATATTTTCACGATTATTTTTATCTTTCGTCCCATCTTCCATTAAAGTAAACCAGTTCACGTCAGATTCCTTAATATCTTTAACAATGGAATTTCGTACTACTTGAACCATTGCTTGAATTATTTGATTTTGAATTTCAGGTGAACGATATGTTGCATTTTGTGGTATATGAATGAGAGCCTCCTTCAAATTGGGATCTTTCATGCACGTATATTCAAACAAATTCTGAAATAATCCTTGTTCTTTTTCTTCCTCCAAAATATAATTTCCACGCAAAGCTAGTTCATTGACAACGAGAAATTGTATTACTTCAATAATAGACTTCACGTAATACCTGTTTTGTTCTAATGCTTTTTGATGTATTAACGTTGAAACACTGCTAGTTGTTGATAATCTATGTAATTTTTCCTGCCACATCGCCATGGCTTGTAGATGAGGAATGGATTTTTCATGCTTTGGAAAACCAGTTTTTGAATCAGTGGCATTTTTCCAGTTTTTAAATCCTGTAGATGTGTACGAAGTCTGTTTGCTTCCATGTGGTAAAAATTGCTGGCAAGGATAGCAAAAAGCAGCATCTTTCGCGACAGAATACTGCAACCATTTATATCGCTTGAACCAGTCCACTACAAAGGCCCTGCTGTTATTATCTTTTGGATATGTGTCTAAAATCACCTGCTTTATAGGTTCTCCGATTTGTGCAATATCAGAAGGAATACCATAGTTAGCATTACCAACATGTTTCACCGTACCTGTTTCCATACGGCTAGAAGTAGCTGTTGAATCCTGTGCTTCCATCTGTTGTGAGGAATGAGGTTCTTCGTGGTCAATTTCTTTTTCTACTCTTCTTTTTTTGCTAAAGAAAGTCCGTATATCCATCGCAAAATCAATCAATCTTCAATTGACAGCAATAAACAAACAATTGTGTCCCTATCTGACTGAAAAACTGTACTGCACTAACCAACGCCCACCACATACAGACAAATAACCTCTAATTTGCTTATTTTAGTTTAAAAACGGAATCCCCATAGGGCTCAGTGTTGCCAACTACACCGTAATTACGGTAGATCTCCCGTATTCAGCACAAATCTACCACCTACCGTAGGGTTACAACTACGGTAGCAAAATATACCGTAATTTAAGGAATCATAATTTTTAGGTAATTATGATATATATTCTTTAAATTTCACGAGTTTATCGACCGATGATAATGCATCCTTAGTTTTATTTGGGTATTTTTTTTTATTCTGTTGACAGTACAGTATATTTTTCCTTACGCGTATAATTTTTGGAAATTCTCCAAAATGAGCTTTGAGATATTACGCGAACAAGTTTGGTAGGTAGGTAATTGCCGTATTTGATTGTAGATGAATACTAAGAAGTTTTGAATTAAGTCTGTTCGTATTCTTAGTTGAAATTTATTTTTTTAATTTTATCATTATCTTGTGTTGTCAATTTGATTTTGATGGAAATGATATTACAATAATTGTGATACAGATTTAAAATTTTTTTTTTTTTTTTTTTTCAAATTCTGGCCTTTACCTACTTTTTTGATGTAATGTATAAATTAAAACATAATTTCGGAAAATCTACCGAAATTTTTGATAAATTCTACCGTCAGCTAGATTTCAGGGTTGGCAACACTGATAGGGCTTAAAAGTGGTGGCTAGGGGATTCCCCGTGCCATAGACTGCAATACGAACAAATATCGCAAAACAGACTTCAAATGCCATCTATAAGCAGTATAACGAATTATGACTGTAACACTAGATCATAGATGTCACTATACGCTAGTATTTTTTTTCCGGCATAATCTGCGTCAGTACCTACTTTGCTTTTTATTAGTCGATTATTAAGGTAGGGCATTGGTATTTTAAGGTAGGGCATTGCCCCACAATGCCCCCACCCCCTTCTAGCTACGGCCCTGGGCCCCTGTATGACGTGTTGGAGACTTCCGCTAGTCCAGCGATCTTCCTTTCTGTTTCATACCCAGTGTGACTGGATGGAGGGTATTTATAGATACCGTAACATTCCCCAACACTGCCTGTCACGTCGCTTAGATGATGCTAATAGCTCTTTTAGAATTATAGACCATGTTGCCTCTTGAACGCCGAGTAAATTAAGGTTTGACAATAAGACAAATGGAAGTTAGTTAGTCAAGGTTCAGAGTTAGTTGCTTAGATACGTGGGGTATGGCTGTGCATACGAATTCTGCAGATAACCAGATTGTCGAAATATTGTGAACTGTATAAGCCACCTGTACTCCTAACGTATGTGTTAGAAAAATAAACCGCCAATCATCCTCCAACACGTCAGCGATATTGGTCACCGCAAGTCTACTGATGCTTAATTATATTATACACGTATTGGGCAGCATTCATTTTCTGTAGCTCCATACGTGAAATTATAATACTGAGGGACATTTCATGTATTTACTATGCATTGGAGAAATTTCGCTTGGTTTCTACAACAGCCACATCGAAAAGAGAAGACTCATATTCTGTATTAAAAAAAATAATCTAGCAAAAATACAATTAATTTTCTTATTTATCAGTATATTTCGATTCTCAGTAGGTATAAATACTCGCTCAAACGTGGCATATATTTTGTCGGTTTTAAATATAAATTCTAAAATACAAGACAAAATTGTTTGATATTTAACAATAGTCAACTTGCCAGTAACTGCAAAATACAATAACAGATTTAAAAAATATTTAAAATGTGTTTTTGCTTAGCACTAAAATCGGAGGAAACTGTTATTTAAACAACCTTTTCTAATTTGGGAATCTAAATTTTACTAAAACTTATCTAAATTAAAAACATACATGTATTTTCCTTGCATATTTTTAAGTAAGTTACGCGTTTGTATTATGAAATCATTATTAAACTATATTTAGATTCAAAACTGTATAGGCCTCTTTAAGAATAAGATAATAGAGTTTTGAAGTGCCAAAGGCGTGTTTGAATTTAATACCTATATTCCAAAACAATAACATTTCTCTGTTGTATTTCTAGTCTATGATTTTGAATGTCACCAGTTGTTTTGCCGAAATATGTTTCTTGTGCAAGGAAAAATTTGTAATGACACTACCGTGATACCATTACATTTCTAGTGACCTGTTATAGTTTTGTGCCCACTTTCAGTCATGTTTACATTTATATGCTATGGTTACATGTGAGCCAACTTCAAAAGTGGTTCATTTGAAATACTTTACTCTCATAATACATACAACCAATATTATCTATGAATGATATTCGNTCTCATAATACATACAACCAATATTATCTATGAATGATATTCACATTGTTTGAAAGAGTTCGTTAATGGGAAACATAAATTAATAAATACATTTATAATTATATTTGAAAATGTTTGAAATGTGTGTTATAATTAAAAATAGCAAACATTTTTGTGGGCATAAATTAATTAAGTGGTAGCAATGGTCTGAATGAAAATACCAATATAGCGCCTTTGTGTGCAGGAGCCAAAGAGTTGGCAAACCTTGGAAAGATATCGGGCGCATGTTAAGATGTTTTCCTACAGGAACATGGATAGAAGACATTTGAAGCAAATACTTTGGTACTCACCTTCTGAAAAGATGAGCTATGATTGGCCACAGGAATATTGTAGGAACAGCAGGCATAATGCAGCAAACCAGTGTGGTCGTCATGCTGTGGAGAAGCACAGAACAAAACTCTCAATAACATGATAAGAATAGTCGTTGCCAAGTTTACACAAACCAAGGACTGTAGATTGCTACAAAAAGCAGTAGGCGTTCATTGTTTTTGCAAGCTAACTGTCCAACCAGTAACCCAATAGGTAAACAAAATAACTGAGACGTTAAACGGTTATTCCTCGACAGCTAAAGCATATAATTATCACCGGTTTTGTGACAGCTTAGTACGTAAGTTGACATGGTACACTTCACTGAAAATATAAGTCGTAAGAAGTAATTATAGATGAGAAAACATTTCTTTGAACTCACAAAGTCTACCATTAGCAGGCCATGCTGTGACGGTCGTGTAGGTACGTGGAATTCCACAGAAATCCCCAAACCAAGGCTGTATCTAGGGATACCATTCACAATGCTCGACAATGACTATCATGATGCTAAGGTGCTTGTATTAGCACTGTCATGGAAGTGGTTCTTTTTGATTTTCTTATTGTACATGTTGTCCGCTTCGGAAATAAATATCCATTTATTACACGACAATGCCGGCAATTGCGACTAAATGCAGAGTTGAAGACTATCGGACACACTGAACAGTACTGTAACTGCTACGTGTACGCAAATGGAAGGTTGCTGAAGGGCGAATTTCCCATCAGGAGGCACTTTTATGTCGCCTCTATGTGCACGCAGTCGTGCACTAAGGCGTTCGTCTCGTTCTTCCAATATATACACACTATCCAAAATCCTTCATTGAATTCCGCAAATCCAGTGTTACAAGTGGCATTACATTCATGTTAACGCATAGGTATTGCGAATGTGCCAAACGTAGCTCCTTACATAATTTGACAAATGAACCAGTTATATTTTCCGTCACATCTTCACCATTTGAGCGGGTTCGGGACACTAAAAACCCTAAGCCTAAAGATTACTAAAATATTTTTGCTATCACTTTGCCTTTGCAAACAATAAAAATATATGCATGACTACCATTAAACTAACAAAAATTAGGGAACATGTTTAATTTCACAATAAATCGTTCATTTTTAGCTTTTGAATAACTTTGGTCATTTATTCATTAATATTATGTCCTTAGAATGAAGCTGTCATCTTCTTTTCATAATTTATGTGTATGTTCCAATAGGTTAACCGTGATTTTTTTTATTAAAACCCCCTGAAGCCGAAGTAGTCGATAAATCACAGAAATAATAATGAATGTACATAATATCGTACGTACGGGTAATAATGCGTACTCTACGTCCGTTTCGTACAACAGATCTACTTATTCGTGTTATTGGTAGTTATTATTTATAAATGGGTATATCGGTATGAGGGAAGACATGAATGTGTTTCGCAAAGCTAGTTCATTGACAACGAGAAATTGTATTACTTCAATAATATACTTCACGTAATACCTGTTTTGTTCTGATGTTTTTTGATGTATTAACGTTGAAACACTGCTAGTTGTTGATAATGATACATTAAAAAGGACGGTGTAGCGGTTGGCTTGTAGATGAGGAATGGATTTTTCATGCTTTGGAAAACCAGTTCTTGAATCAGTGGCATTTTTACAGTTTTTAAATCCTGTTAATGTGTACGAAGTCTGTTTGCTTCCATGTGGTAAAAATTGCTGGCAAGGATAGCAAAAAGCAGCATCTGTCACGACAGAATACTGCAACCATTTATATCGCTTGAACCAGTCCACTACAAAGGCCCTGCTGTTATTATCTTTTGTATATGTGTCTAAAATCACCTGCTTTATAGGTTCTCCGATTTGTGCAATATCAGAAGGAATACCATAGTTAGCATTACCAACATGTTTCACCGTACCTGTTTCCATACGGCTAGAAGTAGCTGTTGAATCCTGTGCTTCCATCTGTTGTGAGGAATGAGGTTCTTCGTGGTCAATTTCTTTTTCTACTCTTCTTTTTTTGCTAAAGAAAGTCCGTATATCCATCGCATAATCAATCAATCTTCAATTGACAGCAATAAACAAACAATTGTGTCCCTATCTGACTGAAAAACTGTACTGCACTAACCAACGCCCACCACATACAGACAAATAACCTCTAATTTGCTTATTTTAGTTTAAAAACGGAATCCCCATAGGGCTCAGTGTTGTCAACTACACCGTAATTACGGTAGATCTCCCGTATTCAGCACAAATCTACCACCTACCGTAGGGTTACAACTACGGTAGCAAAATATACCGTAATTTAAGGAATCATAATTTTTAGGTAATTATGATATAGTCTTTAAATTTCACAAGTTTATCGACAGATGTCAATGCATCCTTAGTTTTGTTTGGGTATTTTTTTTTTATTCTGTACTGTCATGTCATATAAAAAGGAATGCGCATATTAAAAACCTTTAAGTCCAAAATGAGCTTTGAGATATTACACGAACAATTTTGGTAGGTAGGTAATTGCCGTATTTGATTGTAGATGAATACTAANAAATGAGCTTTGAGATATTACACGAACAATTTTGGTAGGTAGGTAATTGCCGTATTTGATTGTAGATGAATACTAAGAAGTTTTGAATTAAGTCTCTTCGTATTCTTAGTTGAAATTAATTTTTTTAATTTTATCATTATCTTGTGTTGTCAATTTGATTTTGATGGAAATGATATTACAATAATTCTGATNTCTACCGTAATTTTTGATAAATTCTACCGTCAGCTAGATTTCAGGGTTGGCAACACTGATAGGGCTTAAAAGTGGTTGGCTAGGGGATTCCCCGCGCCATAGACTGCAATACGAACAAATATCGCAAAACAGACTTCAAATGCCATCTATAAGCAGTATAACGAATTATGACTGTAACACTAGATCATAGATGTCACTATACGCTAGTATTTTTTTTCCGGCATAATCTGCGTCAGTACCTACTTTGCTTTTTATTAGTCGATTATTAAGGTAGGGCATTGGTATTTTAAGGTAGGGCATTGCCCCACAATGCCCCCACCCCCTTCTAGCTACGGCCCTGGGCCCCTGTATGACGTGTTGGAGACTTCCGCTAGTCCAGCGATCTTCCTTTCTGTTTCATACCCAGTGTGACTGGATGGAGGGTATTTATAGATACCGTAACATTCCCCAACACTGCCTGTCACGTCGCTTAGATGATGCTAATAGCTCTTTTAGAATTATAGACCATGTTGCCTCTTGAACGCCGAGTAAATTAAGGTTTGACAATAAGACAAATGGAAGTTAGTTAGTCAAGGTTCAGAGTTAGTTGCTTAGATACGTGGGGTATGGCTGTGCATACGAATTCTGCAGATAACCAGATTGTCGAAATATTGTGAACTGTATAAGCCACCTGTACTGCTAACGTATGTGTTAGAAAAATAAACCGCCAATCATCCTCCAACACGTCAGCGATATTGGTCACCGCAAGTCTACTGATGCTTAATTATATTATACACGTATTGGGCAGCATTCATTTTCTGTAGCTCCATACGTGAAATTTTATAACTGTGGGGCATATCATGTATGTACTATGAATTAGAAAAATTTCTCTTGGTTTCTACAACAGCCACATCGAAAAGATAAGACTCATATTCTATATGAAAAAACAATCTAGGAAAATACAAATATATTTCTTATTTATCAGTGTGTTTTGATTCTCAGTAGATATAAATACTCGCATAAACGTGGCATATATTTTGTCGGTTTTAAATATAAATTCTAAAATACAAGACAAAATTGTTTGATATTTAACAATAGTCCACTTGCCAGTAACTGCATAATACAGTAACAGATAAAAAAAATATTTAAAATGTGTNACTGTTATTTAAACAACCTATTCTAATTTGCGAATCTAAATTTTACTAAAACTTATCTAAATTAAAAACATACATGTATTTTCCTTACATATTTTTAAGTAAGTTACGCGTTTGTATTAGGAAATCATTATTAAACTATATTTAGATTCAAAACTGTATAGGCCTCTTTAAGAATAAGATAATAGAGTTTTGAAGTGCCAAAGGCGTGTTTGAATTTAATACCTATATTCCAAAACAATAACATTTCTCTGTTGTATTTCTAGTCTATGATTTTGAATGTCACCAGTTGTTTTGCCGAAATATGTTTCTTGTGCAAGGAAAAACTTGTAATGACACTACCGCGATACCATTACATTTCTAGTGACCTGTTATAGTTTTGTGCCCACTTTCAGTCATGTTTACATTTATATGCTATGGTTACATGTGAGCCAACTTCAAAAGTGGTTCACTTGAAATCCTTTACTCTCATAATACATACAACCAATATTATCTATGAATGATATTCACCTTGTTTGAAAGAGTTCATTAATGGGAAATATAAATTAATAAATACATTTATAAATATATTTGAAAATGTTTGAAAAGTGTGTTATAATTAAAAATAGCAAACATTTTTGTGGGCATAAATTAATTAAGTGGAAGCAATGGTCTGAATGAAAATACCAATATAGCGCCTTTGTGTGCAGGAGCCAAAGAGTTGGCAAACCTTGGAAAGATATCGGGCGCATGTTAAGATGTTTTCCTACAGGAACATGGATAGAAGACATTTGAAGCAAATACTTTGGTACTCACCTTCTGAAAAGATGAGCTATGATTGGCCACAGGAACATTGTAGGAACAGCAGGCATAATGCAGCAAACCAGTGTGGTCGTCATGCTGTGGAGAAGCACAGAACAAAACTCTCAATAACATGATAAGAATAGTCGTTGCCAAGTTTACACAAACCAAGGACTGTAGATTGCTACAAAAAGCAGTAGGCGTTCATTGTTTTTGCAAGCTAACTGTCCAACCAGTAACCCAATAGGTAAACAAAATAACTGAGACGTTAAACGGTTATTCCTCGACAGCTAAAGCATATAATTATCACCGGTTTTGTGACAGCTTAGTACGTAAGTTGACATGGTACACTTCACTGAAAATATAAGTCGTAAGAAGTAATTATAGATGAGAAAACATTTCTTTGAGCTCACTACGTCTACCATCTGCAGGCCGTGATGTGATAGTCGTGTAGGTACCGTGGACTTCCACAGAAACGTCCAAACCAAGGCTGTATCTAAGGGTACCATTCTCAATGCTCAACAATGACTATCATGTTGCTAAGGTGCTTGTATTAGCACTGTCATGGAAGTGGTTCTTTTTGATTTTCTTATTGTACATGTTGTCCGCTTCGGAAAATAATATCCATTTATTACACGCCAATGCCGGCAATTGCGACTAAATGCAGAGTTGAAGACTATCGGACACACTGAACAGTACTGTAACTACTACGAGTACGCAAATGGAAGGTTGCTGAAGGGCGAATTTCCCATCAGGAGGCACTTTTATGTCGCCTCTATGTGCATGCAGTCGTGCACTAAGGCGTTCGTCTCGTTCTTCCAATATATACACACTATCCAAAATCCTTCATTGAATTCCGCAAATCCAGTTTTACATGTGGCATTACATTCATGTGAACGCATAGGTATTGCGAATGTGCCAAACGTAGCTCCTTACATAATTTGACAAATGAACCAGTTATATTTTCCGTCACATCTTCACCATTTGAGCGGGTTCGGGACACTAAAAACCCTAAGCCTAAAGATTACTAAAATATTTTTGCTATCACTTTGCCTTTGCAAACAATAAAAATATATGTATGACTACCATTAAACTAACAAAAATTAGGGAACATGTTTAATTTCACAATAAATCGTTCATTTTTAGCTTTTGAATAACTTTGGTGATTTATTCATTAATATTATGTCCTTAGAATGAAGCTGTCATCTTCTTTTCATAGTTTATGTGTATGTTCCAATAGGTTAACCGTGATTTTTTTTATTAAAACCCACTGAAGCCGAAGTAGTCGATAAATCACAGAAATAATAATTAATGTACATAATATCGTGCGTACGGGTAATAATGCGTACTCTACGTCCGTTTCGTACAACATATCTACTTATTCGTGTTATTGGTAGTTATTATTTATAAATGGGTATATCGGTATGAGGGAAGACATGAATGTGTTTGGTTGTTTATGCAGCTATAGCCACTGAACAGGGTTTATGTACGTTGGAGGGAATATTAATAGGGCCTATATAATCTATTTACGGTTTCTTCGAATGTTTTAAAACTAACCTTTGAAAAATCACCTTAGGAGTAACATGTCAGCTTTTTTTTTTTAATAACTTGTATACCACAAATATATGTGTATACATGTATACAAACATTAACGTATTCTTGATTAAATTAAACTTCAACTTAATATCTTCTATAACTTGTAATATTTAGTTCGTTTTCAAAACGAATTAAAAACAGTGAGAGCAGTGATGGGTTGGCAACGGATAGTAAGAAATAGTTCACAGATAAAATNGAGCCGATGAGGGTGAAATGAGGTGAGAATGGAGCAGCGCCGGAATACAAGGGCGGGGGAAACGGGAGATCCCCGGGAAAATCTGCCAACAGCGTTATCGTCCGGCACGATTCCCACTTACGAAAATTCGGGAGTGACCCGGCCTAGTATTTAACACCAGTTCGCTTTGCAGGGAGGCGAGCAGGCTAACCGCTCAGCCGCAATGGCCCCAGACAGTCGTTTAAGCTAGAAATAATTAAAATACTGTATTGCTCTACGACGCGCAAATTGCAGGAAGGGAAAATGAATCTGTGATAGAAATTCACGTGGTATTACGGAACTGATCGCTTCATTGTCGTATACTGTGGTACGTCAAAGCAAATCAAATACCAGTTTAAAAGAACGAGGTATCAGCTGAAGCTGAAAGTAATGATAATTTACCTGAAATTATAACTGATCATCACTGTGTTCTGGTGTAATAAGAGCAGGATCCCGCCCTTTAGATGTGATATTTGTAACTGTGATAATTGTATAGTCGCTGTGACTACAGGCTACCAAGGTTCCAAAGTCTGTAAGACCAAACCTTTCAAATGTGGCCACACAAAGGCTATAGGGCAGTTATCAAAACATTTGTTATTTATCAAAGTCGAATATCAGTAAGAATTCATGTCCCCATTTCAAATAATTACCTATATTCTTTTAAATGAAATTAGAATGTCAATATTTTCAAGTAAAATAAGAGCACTTGTCTACAGAAATATGATATACACGTATTAACTATGATTTGGATTATACCAGTGCATGAAAGTTATTCAGAATAAAAGCTAATGCAGATCAAAGTATTAACTACACGTGTTACACAGAATTTCGTTGTGAAAAACCGCAGAGAATAACCTGTTGTAATTTAATTAAAGTGCTCTAATTGTCATGCCTCCTATTTTCTATAACCTTTTTCTGAAATAGCGTACCGCATGAAATTTACGTGATAATGGAACTTTTATATTTCACCATTGTGGGTAAAATGTAACTTCCAATTCTTGTGCAGAGTCATGAATGCATTTTAGTATGGTATGGTCTTACCTACATACACACGTGTGTGTATCCTTATTTTTACACAAAATGTAAAGTGTTTTTTTCGGAGAATGATACACGATTTGCAAGTTTCAAAACACTAGCAGAACATATTAACTTAAACATTTTTAATGTATTCCAAGCTGCAATTTGCTGTATTTCAAATATCAGTCGATGTATTTCGCTGCTCGTGCTGTATAAAATATATTATTTTAATAATTATATATGTTAGTGCGTGTATTTAGGGTTGAGATTTTTCACAAGTAAAAAGATGTATAGGTTTTTTTGGGACGAATTTACAAAGAAAACCAAAAGTTCACATTTTTCTTACAGTATATTAAATAATATGTTCGCCAAAATGCTTGCATATTTACCCCTATATAGATTTTGGTCAGGCGTGTGCAGTTTTATATAATTTAACTTTACTTAGAGCCACACATGCTTTCATATTTCAAAATATTATCAAAAAGGTTTGGTGTTATTTATTTGCGCTCCTGAATAGCTCATCACAAATTCCAAGCTCCTTTGGACACTGTCTTATTCATTTGCCGAATATAGAATCTTTAATCCAGAACAGCCACGTGAACAAAATGTGAAGTTCATAGGTTTAAATAACTTATACACGAGTTGAATAAATTAAAACAATATATAAAAGTTTATACGTAAATATAATTAGTTTATATAAATATAATATATAATATACATAATACGAGTATAATATATATTTATAATATAAACATATAACAATAATTCATATCAGCAAACTTATTCTCATTTAATTTTGTAATTTTTAACTGAACCACCAAAGATAAAAATAACAGTTGTGTATCTTGGCAGTTTTTGTTGTAACTCTGCCATCACATTTGACACTTCTTACATAATAGGCCCTAAATATGTTGAACTTTCTATTGTTATTATATGACAGAGAGAAAAATCAAACAGACTCACCAATACTAACTTAAGCGAGTGTGTAGCGTTGGAACTGGATGTTGTAATAAAATGTTATTGAGTGCCAATAATAAATTATTATTTTATACAAGCATAGGTGTAGGCTAGTATCAACTGGTAATGATGAGAATAATACCTCATAAACAATTACCTTAATAGAGTACTTTCAGTTACTACGAGTGACGTGTAGCAGATAACTCATGTACCCAATCTATTATGCATGGATCAGTGTCGACGCAAGAATAGTCAAGAGACATACCCCACCTGAATATATCAACGCATTTACAGTAAACAAGACAAACACTGACATAAAGCACAAGAAGACAACTAATTTGAATAATCAGCACACGACAAATAACAAGGACCTTGACATAACAAATGCAATATTGCATTTATTACGTAACAATAAAACAATTATTCAATACAAATAATGCGAAGGGAAGAAAGAATTTTAACTAAAGCTGATAAATTAAAAATATATTGAAACGAAGAGAAAAAAATGAATGCTGACAAACGTTTTAAGGTGCGTAAATTTGGTGGAAGTTGGCTGAAATATAACTTCTCACAAACAGAGTAATAGATAAAATTAAAAAAAAACACTATTTTAATTATTATTAGATCTTGAATTGAATTGTTCAAACTAAATTTGCCATAACTTGCTAGCGTGTAGNAGTATCAACTGGTAATGATGAGAATAATACCTCATAAACAATTACCTTAATAGAGTACTTTCAGTTACTACGAGTGACGTGTAGCAGATAACTCATGTACCCAATCTATTATGCATGGATCAGTGTCGACGTAAGAATAGTCAAGAGACATACCCCACCTGAATGTATCAACGCATTTACAGTAAATAAGACAAACACTGGCATAAAGCACAAGAAGACAACTAATTTGAATAATCAGCACACGACAAATAACAAGGACCTTGACATAACAAATGCAATATTGCATTTATTACGTAACAATAAAACAATTATTCAATACAAATAATGCGAAGGGAAGAAAGAATTTTAACTAAAGCTGATAAATTAAAAATATATTGAAACGAAGAGAAAAAAATGAATGCTGACAAACGTTTTAAGGTGAGTAAATTTGGTGGAAGTTGGCTGAAATATAACTTCTCACAAACAGAGTAATAGATCAAATTAAAATAGAACACTATTTTAATTATTATTAGATCTTGAATTGAATTGTTCAAACTAAATTTGCCATAACTTGCTAGCGTGTAGCACTGATAACTTCTACATAGCATGCCTCTGGTAGGATCTTCCTTAAAGAAAAGCCAGTTCAGCCAAAACTATAATTTCAGGTGGAATTAATAGTGATATAGCGTTGTCTAACATTATATCAAGTGGAACCATTTCGGCCTTACAATTTACTCATCTAGACGGCGTTATTGTTTGGCGTCACACAGAGATGCTTTCGTAACATCATCATTGTAACAAAAAAAAAACTATAATTAGTTGGGGCTTCATTCTTGCCCGCGCGATGTTACACTCTACCACGCCTCTCTCACGTGGAACATAATTTAGGATGGACGGTCATAATGTTTCTAGTTGATAATTTGTCCCTATAACAATATGCTATGTCTGATTGCCGGAAGGAGACTGCCATAGTTAACTGAAAAATGTCGTAGCCTACTTAAAATCACGAAATCGTGGGTTTATATCAATTAAGATAATAAAAAAACTTAATTGAAAGTTTGCTCAGTCACAAAAAAATTCCTAGGAGTGTAGTTCGTATCTACAACATAATTCAAATTTACCTTAAGTAATGAGCTAAAATGAAACACTTCTGAGTCAAAGATTTAAGTGAGCTTAACTGAATAAAATAACATTTTCAGTAAAAAAAATTTCCCGATAAGAGTTCTAAAAAATTATAAATTCTTATATAAGTATGGAACTTCCAAAATTTTGCAAACAAACAATTATTATCCGCAAGTGTTGTAGCCTGGCCAAGAACTAAGTAAAACCAAACTTCATAAATTTGGTAATTGCAGGGCAATACTCTTACCACTTAAAATAAGACTTAAATCGTGAAAAAAATTCGCACTCGTTTAACTGCGGGAAGCAATGAAAGCAATCTAGTTTTACTAAAACATAGAAGGTTTCCACATTGTCTTCTGCAAAATCACAACATTCTCGCAGCTCGGTTTCACGAAATGTATACGATAAACACACTTTTAATTAATATCGTCTTGTTGAAAGATTCTCAAACAGTTTTGGGTACGTAATTTCTACTATTACGCCAAGACGTGCAAGCAAAATTTCAGTTTGAAGTCATTACCTGCACGCAAACCGAAAATGTACTTTGAATATCAAATACCGTTGGTGTACCGAGAATGTAGGTAGAGATAATAGCAGTTGTTTCTCTTTAATTTCCTTCAACCTGTAACGACGCAACATATTAATTATCGGGATACATGGTTCATGTTCTTTCGTTTTGCGAAGCTTTGTAACATTTTATCGGGATTAAAAATCAAAGCTGTGGTAGTTCGTTTATCATGGTGGTTTGTTTATCGGGCATCCGTTTGCCGTTTCAGAAAAACCTTAGTTTTTGTTATGCATCAGCATTAGTGATAGAAGCTTTCCGAACCGCGTCAACAGTTTGTGTTCTAGAAGTTTTGATTATTTTTTACCGACGATGCAGTTTGGATGGCACTGCCGGCGGATGCGGCTGCCGTGCCCTTATCTCGAGAAAGGGAGGGGGAGCGATAGGCCCGCAGCATAAATATACTCTGTGGTTCTATCACCCAAAAAAATGTAACCTCAAGCAGTAGACTCTCAGGACTCGAGCAGTTGACAACCAGTGACTCGCCCAGTCCGCATCGGGCGTGGCGCATAACTTCCACACCAGCAAACTTGAACTTGCTCGATTATTTCTCCGCTGGTGTGGGAGGTCTGTTGCCTCTGTTTTTCTTTGGGCGATGAAAATTCTCAAGGCGTAAATAATCAATTAAATGTATGTGGCACTGCTCTCTGTTGGTTTGCCTGTAAACCGGTTCTTACTCTGCATGCCTGACGATTGTATGTGAACTGTTTCATTGGATTGATAAATAAAAGTACAGAGTAATAAACCAACATTTGACTTTATTTATTTTTATTGGCGCCTTTAAAGTTTCAGGTAACTACCAACTGAGCTAACTAAGTAATAATTTCCACTCGTCATACCCAGACGTGGAATGCTACAAATATGGCTTCCATCACGTGCCGATGCAACGCTACAAACCTCAGGAACTGGTACATGCACCCCGCTCTCAGAATGGAAATAACGAAATAGTAGAGACGTTTCCTAAACTTTTGATTTGAAGAATCAGTGTAAACGAAGCAAACTGTGTTCTGCTCAAGTCATTCCTCATTTCTGACAGTACAAATGTCCTTAAAACATTTGTCCCAATAACTCCATTGGGTCTGACACCCTTTTATCATATTGACAATATAAGTTTTTAATGGGCAAATGTGGTATCCAAGTGTTCAAAATCATTAAACAAAAAACTGCGTAGCAAAGAATTATTTTTAATCACACGAAACACAATAGTTATAATTTGTGCAAACCTTATTCGCAAGTACATTAGACGTAGAAACAGTGTTTACCATACCTTCTTTCTGAACTGTAGGCTACCAAACACATATTGCTCCAGAAAAGTAATTAGACGCAAATCTGCACCACTCTGCTTCCCGGAGCGCCAGAAATAGCGGGCGTATAGGGTCACATGCATTTACCTGCTTTATATGAAAAAATTATTAAATTGTTGCTCTTTATTACCTTCTTCATATGAAGTAGGTAAATAAGGGCGAACACTCACTATCGTTCACGCTTCCGGAAACAGAAGGGTGCAGATTAGAATTAAATATATTTTCTGAATCTAGCTATGGTTGGTGGAATTCGGGCATGAATATGAAATTGGTAACATGTATTTAGTAAAGTTGAATAAACATTCAAATAAATGCACAAAATATCTACAGATATGCAACGCGGAAATAAAATAAAATTATATATTAACATCTTCCAATAAATTAGTTATAAGCAATAGCCATAGCCGATAATACACTGAAGAGCCAAAAAACTGGTACACCTGCCTAATATCGTTCGCCCCCCCCCAACCCCTTCTGCCACAACCGCGGCAGCAACCAAAACCACCACCACAACATCCTCCTATTCCATCCGAGCGTGCAGAAGTGCCACAAGACGACGTGGCATAGACTCGACTAATGTCTGAAGGTATGCAGAAGGTAATCCCACACCATGAATCCTGCAGGGCAGCCTACAAATCCGATCTGCGCTTATTTGAGAAAGGGTTGCACGTCTGTCACGTTTAATGATTCTCGTCAGTTGTCGTTTCTCCCGTTCTTTCACGATCTTTTTTCCGGCCGCAGCGATGTCGAAGATGTGATGTTTTACCGGATTCCCGATATTCACGGTACACTCGTGAAATGATCGTACGCGAACATCCAAATGTTATCGCTAGTCCCATCTCTCGTGCGCCGACTATAACACCACGTTCAAACTCACTTAAATCTTGATAACCTGGCATTGTAGCAGCAGTAACCGATCTAGCTGCCAACCGCATCGCGTTACTCTGATTGGTTCCATACCTCTGTTACTTGCATACGCACGCCTATTACAGTTTTTTTGGCTCTTCAGTGTACAAAACAGTCGATACCGTTCATTTTTTACCGCCAACATGAAAGAAAAACATAATACTAATGTTCTACTAATGTTATTACGGCGTATTAATTAATGCACATAATATTTGGATCATGTTGACACAATATATGACTGTGTCAAATATTTGTCAAAATGATAAGTGTCCCATTCCCGCTTAGACTTTTGTACGTACACATGAATATTGAGAATCTAACATTTGTACGATCCTTAGTGTACAATCAGCGGACCTGTCTGACTGGTTATGCTGCCGAATATCGTTTTGCACGAACGAATGTATGTTATTTTAAACTTAATATCTTACCTACCTCGGAGTGCTTGCTGTGGCATGTCGGCTATCAGCTAATATCTACGCCTACTGTGTTTTTTCTGATATTCCACCATCAGCTATGGAAAACACCAACACAACATTTCATGCAGCGCACATTATTATCAGAATTGTCATTTTAAGTGAAGGAAAAAACCCTTGCAATACAGTGTAAAATATTTTTTTAACTCAACTGCATTTTCTTCCATGTGTATTGTGTGCTCTGGAACTAAACAGAAATCACACCACAGGTAAAGTAGGTGGGTGTAGGAAAACTCACAAGAGAAAATATGTGCATACACCACAGCCTGCATTCACTATGATTTCAAGCCTAAAAGACAATTTTAAGGAGACGGTTGTATTTATTGTTATAATTCAATTATTCAGTTATTTATATTTAAAAAAACTAAATACCGGGCACACGCACAATTTATTCAGTTTTATATGTGAAAAAAAAAGTCTTTTCATAGGAAGCTTGAAGAAACGACGGCGTTGCTTACCAAGCCCGCAGCTAAGCATTTTAAATTGGGAACAAAAGTTACAGAAATTCCTTCTCAATGCATTAGTTTTACAACTTTCTCCATACATTTTCGGACAACTTTATTCATTTATAATTTTTGTAAAAAATGTTATTGTTAAATTAAGAGAAAAATTTACATAAAAATTAACAATATTTCTTAACTTGCCAGTGTTCCTAATTAAATATAACATGAAAAANGCCTGTAAAGTCGGTTTTACGGGCGAAGATTTTACGTGACAACGTAGTGCTGCGCGCGCGGCAGACCGATCATAGTTGAGTGGGAGAGAGACGCAAGGCATTCGGCGGGCCTCTCTCTCGTTCGGTGACTCATCGTAACGTTACCGAGCGTTACACTTTTTCATAAGTGACTCCCAGCCGCAACCTAATTTAAGACGTTGTCACGTCAAAAACGTTTTGTTTGAAACAGTCCTATTTAAAATTGATGAATTGCTATGTTATCTCTACATAGTTTCACCATTTAAACTATGTGACTGCAGGCTTGGTCAAGTCTGTCTCATGTACGACATAGACTAAAGATGAGGTAGGCCGATCTCGCTGACTGCGCAAAACCAGTCTCCGTGTCGCAATACTGAACTGGTTCTCTGCCAACACGACTAGCAAAAACGGCGAGGATGGGATTTGAGGTTAGGACACTGTTTGCTAAACAAGTGCTTTGAGATGTATTTATAGTTGTTCTAACCATTTTGTAATGCAGTTCGATTAGATTCAAATTGGTAAAAGTATTTTATCAGTACAGTAACGCTTGCCATTTGGAAATTGATATATAAATAACACATTCGCCACTGTTGACCATGTGAATTTGACAGTTGTGTTCATTTCGGTTAGGTCAATGTTGGGTGCGCGCACAGAAGATGAATAATCAGTGTACCTCATCTTTAGTCTATGCTGAACGAAGGCGAGATTTTGACAGACGGTGAGTGGTAACTTGACACATACGAAAACAAAAACGTGCCATTTACAAAATCCCGTAACAGGTAATGCGTGAACGAACGAAAATTAATGTTACGTTGGCTATTGTGACTGCCCTGCCGACGCACATTGGACAAAAAAAATGCATGGGAAAGAAAGAGTTCTTATACAAATTAATGTATGTTATTTTACGTGGTCGCAAAACCGCAGTTAACAAACTAAACTTTGTGCTGAAGTAGTAATGTGTACGGTTATAAAATAATAATATACTACTTAAAACAGTGTGTATTCAAATGAAACGCAACTTCAAATATTGCGAGATAATTTCACATAATTTCCCCTATCACTAAACCATCCATATATGCTTGATATCACGGGGTTTTGTTCAATTTGTTTAAAATAATAATTGTTCAACTATATTTCAAACTCGTGTTGTTTCGAGCCAGTAATAGGAGAAAAGTTTTATTCTAAATAGATCGGATCAAGAGGCCAATGTGTTTTTATCTGTAGGTGAACGCTTCCCTCCCTGTTCTGTGCTCATCACAAACCAACAATACAGTACCGGACACTCAACAGCCATATTGGAAGCAGTGCGATCAGTGTCCCTAGTGGGAAGTAGGTGCATGGACGTGTTTTATTTGTTTACATTGGGACGTGTGGAATAATTTGATGAAATCATTGATGATTATGAAATTAATCGTTGCCAATATCCTAAGATTATGGTGTCGGAGGCACAACATACACGGTGTTTGGCTGTAACACTTACAGATTTGAGAAGAATGCGGAATCTTATTTTCTTTCCCGGAATCTGACCCATGTACCATGTTCTGTGAATGGCTAGTAGTTGTCCTAAGTGTGTGTTCCTCACGTCACTGTTATTGTTAAAGTGATTTATTTTATTTTAATTTTTTAATTCACTCCATTAAACACATTATTATGTCTTGTAGAAAAAATAATTGGGTTTTGGTATGAAATAATAGTAATTGTACTCATGTTTTACAAGTTTAAACAACTGACTGCCACAGTCCAGTTATTATATGTAAAAAATCAACCATTTATGACAAAACTAAGATACATGTTTTAAAAAAATACATTTCTACCAAGTTCTTAGTAGATGAGACACGGACTTTGCACTGCATGGTCTTGGTTATAACAACCTGAAATACACAAAAAAGTGAAATACAGTAATTTTGTTCATTTCTTAAATAACTCTTGAATTGATATTAAGATTAGTGGCTAATCTANAAAAAAGTGAAATACAGTAATTTTGTTCATTTCTTAAATAACTCTTGAATTGATATTAAGATTAGTGGCTAATCTAAAGGAAAGGTTTACAATACAGAATAATTGTTGTAGTATGGTGTGGCAGATTCTGGGGCAGGGAGAAGGCAACGGGACTAGGGACTAGCTCGGCCAGGACAACTGGTGCCTGGTGAGGNGTGGCAGATTCTGGGGCAGGGAGAAGGCAACGGGACTAGGGACTAGCTCGGCCAGGACAACTGGTGCCTGGTGAGGTAACCCTGGTTATAGGACAACTGGAGCCTGGAGCAGGACCCGTGGAACGCACATACATTTACTAATGCTATATCATTCCGATAGGATATAGGATTTTACCTTCGTTTCTAGTGCTTTCTGCTGAAGTCCGCCACTGGTGTCGACTTATTCTCTGCAGCCGCCATCTTGTATATTTCCGCTTGTCATTTATTTTATTGCAGTAGTGTACTTATGTCGGTTCCAACCCTTGATTCATGATTCGGATGTCGGATTTGTACAACATCTTGGTTGACATCGCAGCCAATGGCCATGTTCGTCGGAGCCATCCGCAATTTTGGTTGGCGTTACAGCCAGGGCTCGTGGCCGCCAGCCATGCTAAATTTTCTTGCCCCCTCCACATCGATAACCCTTAATACACCAGAAATAAGTTAAAAACCCATTTTTAATAAGAATTACTAAAATAAACTATTTTTATAAATAATATTTTAATAAAGAAAACTGTTCCAATAAAAAAGTATAAAAAATTAACCCTCCCATTTTTGCCCACCATTACCCATCCCCTCTCATCAACTCACCTCCTGACACCACCCATCCCCTCATCTTCTGCCTCCACCCATCCCCTCATCTTCTGCCTCCACCCATCCCCTCTCTTTTCCACAACCCACACCCACCACTCTTAACACCTTCCACCTCCTCCTTCCACCACAATCACCCACTTAACCCCTTCCCTTTCCCCCTTCCAGCCCACTCATTGTACCACTCCCCCATTCCCTCCTAACCTCACCCCCTCCCCTTAACCACCTATCACACACCAAACATCCACCACTCCCCACTACCACACCCCATAAACAAAAAATCGAGAAAAATCATTCCCCCGCTCAACCTCATCCTCCACCCCTATACCTACTTAAATTTCGCACACGAATAATTCAAATCGATCCTAGAACATTTTCTCCTACCACTATTTAATTTTTTTGTGTATTATACATACCATAAGTAGTTTAATTATCTGTGTTTGAAGATAAAGAGACCTGGGAGAGGAGCTGAGGTGCTGACCGGCCGCCATGTTGTCACATCACCAACCATTTCGGATCTTGATGACCTTAACCCCATTCCCATGTCCTAGACCCCAAAAAAATTCTAAAAATTGCCAAAATATTATAAAAACTTTTAAAAGTAAAAAAAAATAGAAAACATTTATTTAAAAAATGCATTTTAAAAATTAAAAATTCGAATGTTTGGGCTTGGAGGGGATTGGACCCACCATGTTATGATGTCACTTAACCACCATTTAAAATCCAAGTGACATTGAACTTGACCTTTCACCTTAACCCCAGTGACCTTGGATGACTTTGAACCCAAAAAGTTACGAAATTATTTTTAAAACTCCTAGAAAAATTTTGAAACTTCTAAAAATTTATAAAACGCTATTAAAATGTATTAAAAGATTTATAAAAATGTATTTCAAAAATGTACATTTTTGGAGGTTTCCTCAGCACCAAGTCAAGCAAATGTCTGACC
This sequence comes from Clitarchus hookeri, assembly GCA_002778355.1. NCBI lineage: Eukaryota > Metazoa > Arthropoda > Insecta > Phasmatodea > Phasmatidae > Clitarchus > Clitarchus hookeri. Next base: position 61,419 of record NQII01009236.1, on the reverse strand, counting down.
CTTACCAATGTTTCTCATTGTTAATTAGTCGGTTTCCCTCCATTCCCTCCATCTGGTTTCTTATTGGTTGATTACTTGTGTTCGCTTAGCCCACCAGTGTTTTTATCGGTTGATTGCTAATGCTCGTTCGACCCTTCACCAATGTTTCTCATTGTATTAACATTCCCCTCCACTTTACTCTCACTCTGCTCATTCTGTCGAAAACAATCCTGCCCCAAATTTTCGTTCTTTATAATTTGTCATTTGTTAATTATCAACCTTGGCATTAATAAAATTGAGAAAAATTACAGTCCATACAATTGTCCATTACTAGCTGGCAACAACAAGGGGCCATACCGACTAACCGTACTAGCCAACGACTGACTCTACACAAGACTAAATCCACCCAAGTCTGGTTCCTGGCGAGTCTGAATGAGCACAATACTAGCTCCTGACGAGACCGGTTCCTGCAAAACTGGTTATACCAACCAACAAGACCAACCTATCATACCACCCACCTATACAAACGATGATAACAATCATAAAAAGTATCTAAAAAGAACCTCTTCGCACAAAATCTTTGCAAAGTTTTCGCAAAATATTTTTACCACAGCTGACTATACCAAATGGTCATACTGACTTGCCAAGCAAACTGGCCAGGCCAATAAACTAGTCGCGAAATATTCCTCAAACATATTTCCCTCATTTTATTCGTTCGCCATATACAGGTGAAACCAAAGGCACCCCCCACCCCTTGCCCCACAAAGTATTTTCCATTCACATTATCGCATACATTTTTATATAAAACAGACTCTCGTAATTGATTGATTACACTACTGAAATAATAAGTCTTTCACAGAATCAGAAGGGTACTATATAAATAATTAAACATGTATTACTAAGTACAAATACATTTATTGAGTTGTATATTTTATATCTTTCTATTTATATTATTTTGTACATTCGGTCGTTACATTTCTCAGATGTTTGGAGATCATGTATAGTAGCCAACAGTATAATTTGATATTACTCCGATCCTACGGTTTATCGATGATTGAAAATATCTCAACAATGGGTGAGAGATCCCCGCATTTTTTTCAGGTCAACTAAATATCAGAGTCCATCAACAAGTTCATTAGGGTCTTTGGGANAGTAGTTTAATTATCTGTGTTTGAAGATAAAGAGACCTGGGAGAGGAGCTGAGGTGCTGACCGGCCGCCATGTTGTGACATCACCAACCATTTCGGATCTTGATGACCTTAACCCCATTCCCATGACCTAGACCCCAAAAGAATTCTAAAAATTCCCAAAATATTATAAAAACTTTTAAAGGTTAAAAAAATAGAAAACATTTATTTAAAAAATGTATTTTAAAAATTAAAAATTCGAATGTTTGGGCTTGGAGGGGATTGGACCCACCATGTTATGATGTCACTTAACCACCATTTAAAATCCAAGTGACATTGAACTTGACCTTTCACCTTAACCCCAGTGACCTTGGATGACTTTGAACCCAAAAAGTTACGAAATTATTTTTAAAACTCCTAGAAAAATTTTGAAAATTCTAAAAATTTATAAAAACGCTATTAAAATGTATTAAAAGATTTATAAAAATGTATTTCAAAAATTTACATTTTTGGAGGTTCCCTCAGCACCAAGTCAAGCAAATGTCTGACCCTTACCAATGTTTATCATTGTTAATTAGCCGGTTTCCCTCCATTCCCTCCATCTGGTTTCTCATTGGTTGATTACTTGTGTTCGCTTAGACCACCAGTGTTTTTATCGGTTGACTGCTAATGCTCGTTCGACCCTTCACCAATGTTTCTCATTGTATTAACATTCCCCTCCACTTTACTCTCACTCTGCTCATTCTGTCGAAAACAATCCTGCCCCAAATTTTCGTTCTTTATAATTTGTCATTTGTTAATTATCAACCTTGGCATTAATAAAATTAATCTCGAAAAATTGAGAAAAATTACAGTCCATACAATTGTCCATTACTAGCTGGCNACCTTGGCATTAATAAAATTAATCTCGAAAAATTGAGAAAAATTACAGTCCATACAATTGTCCATTACTAGCTGGCTACAACAAGGGGCCATACCAACTAACCGTACTAGCCAACGACTGACTCTACACAAGACTAAATCCACCCAAGTCTGGTTCCTGGCGAGTCTGAATGAGCACAAGACTAGCTCCTGACGAGACCAGTTCCTGCAAAACTGGTTATACCAACCAACAAGACTAACCTANAAGGGGCCATACCGACTAACCGTACTAGCCAACGACTGACTCTACACAAGACTAAATCCACCCAAGTCTGGTTCCTGGCGAGTCTGAATGAGCACAATACTAGCTCCTGACGAGACCGGTTCCTGCAAAACTGGTTATACCAACCAACAAGACCAACCTATCATACCACCCACCTATACAAACGATGATAACAATCTTAAAAAGTATCTAAAAAGAACCTCTTCGCACAAAATCTTTGCAAAGTTTTCGCAAAATATTTCTACCACAGCTGACTATACCAAAGGGTCATGCCNACCAAATGGTCATACTGACTTGCCAAGCAAACTGGCCAGGCCAATAAACTAGTCGCGAAATATTCCTCAAACATATTTCCCTCATTTTATTCGTTCGCCATATACAGGTGAAACCAAAGGCACCCCCCACCCCTTGCCCCACAAAGTATTTTCCATTCACATTATCGCATACATTTTTATATAAAACAGACTCTCGTAATTGATTGATTACACTACTGAAATAATAAGTCTTTCACAGAATCAGAAGGGTACTATATAAATAATTAAACATGTATTACTAAGTACAAATACATTTATTGAGTTGTATATTTTATATCTTTCTATTTATATTATTTTGTACATTCGGTCGTTACATTTCTCAGATATTTGCAGATCATGTATAGTAGCCAACAGTACAATTTGATATTACTCCGATCCTACGGTTTATCGATTATTGAAAATATCTCAACAATGCGTGAGAGATCCCCGCATTTTTTTCAGGTCAACTAAATATCAGAGTCCATCAACAAGTTCATTAGGGTCTTTGGGAAATATGTAACGAGCGTTCTTGACGCCTTTTGTTTTATTCACGTCACTTGCTGAAGGAAACTCGTTGGTGAAATGCGTGGGAACGTCGAGAGAATCATCATCCTCTCATCACATACTTCATCATCACTGTCGTCGTTGTCATAATCAATGCTGTCATCATGATCGTCTTCACCTCCTGTTTCATCCTCAATGTCAAGTTAACTTCTCTTTGTAGGAGTCGCTTGGTCAGCATAAGTTAGAACCGACGAACATTTATTTTGAAGTTCGTCGACTTCACATGAAAGTTTTGCAGGTGTAGATTACACAGAAAAAGACCCAACGACACTCATTCCATCTTTAGCATTAACTGTCTCATCATTACCGCCTGACAAATGCGTACCGACCGATGCAGCAAGAGGTATTGACGCCAACACTTTCTGACTCTCAAAAGAAGAATCCTTGCAGTTCTTGGTGTGGTTCTTCTATGTATCGCCTTGCATAAACTGTGTGTGGCCATTGTCGTAATGCTACATCGCGCGAAAAGGACTCTTTGTACAGGCGGTTCTCTCATGTTGCCGAGCATGGCGGCTTTTACTGCAGATATTTCCACAGTAGTAACACTGTTTTTCATATAATTTACCAGCAGTGGGAGCAGGTACATTTATAGAGGTAAGCTCTACAGTTCACTTCGTACAATCATTGTCTTGCGTAATATTCATGAAAAAACTGAAGTTGTTTCTACAGTAACAACTTGTGTATCTACTTGGCCGAGCTTTTACTTTATGCATATACTTACTAACATATTTCATCAGCGAGATTTAAGAAATTCTATGCATCCATTCACCAAGGCATTTTATCTGGTTCCTTGATCACATTGCCATGCAGTTACATCGTCAACAAATTCTTCCAGACAAGTTTTTCGCTCAGCTAAAACTCATTCTCCACAAATGACCCATCTTGCTCCGCAAATGACCCATCTTGCTCCATAAATGACTCATTATGCTCTGCAAATGACTCATGGGCCAGTCTACAGGGTTCAGTTTGCAGGGTACAGTCTGATGTTGTCAGTCTGTTAGGGTCAGTCTGCAGAGGTCATTCAGTCTGCAGAGGTCATTCAATCTGCAGGGGTCAGTTGGCAGGAGTCATTCGGCAGGAGTAAAGTGTAAGAATTCATGTATGCTTGTAGATGGTGCAAAACACTGACGATGTGCAATCGATTATGGCACTTACCATAATCATTGGAATCTCTACCCATCGATGCAGAAAGAGTAATTGGCATCCACACTTACTGGCTTTCAAAAGATGACTCCTTGAGGATCTTGATATGTTTATTCAATATATCGTCTTAAAAAACTGCATGTGACCATTGTCTTAATGTTTCCTCATGCAAAAATGACTCTTTGTAAAGATGGTTCTCTCATGTCCCCGGGAATTTTGAACGAAGGTGAAAACTCGATCGCAGAATCGACACTGACGACAATCCGACAGCAAGGATGCACGTCGTGGTTCCTTCCTCGTTGAGGTCAAAGTGTTCCTTCGTATTCATAATTCATCTTCGTTGTGTGATGAGAGAGCCTTTCCGAATCGAAGTTTATCTCACAGTGTCAGAATCGTAATTGTCATTTTTCGGTATAAATGCGACACTTTTTACAGTAAAGATACTAGCTTGTGCCCTCAAAAGTCCTTCAACCATACAATTTATGTGTAAAAAAATATGGGAGTACTCTGATAAAAAAAAATTACTCATTCACCCCAGGAGAAAACATGCAGGCTCTTAAATAACCATATGTTAATTTAATACATATTAAGTCATTAATTTATATAAACTTATAAATTTAAAATTGTTTTAAGTTTATTACAAATTTTACTATGTTCATATCTACCTTATCTACCTACCTCTACTACCTACCTTTACTACCTACTTGAACTACCTACCATAACTTCATAACTATCTTACAACCTAATTAACTTCCTACATACAATCCTACCCACTTACCTAAATACTTACATACCTACTTTCCTACCACCTACATAGGCCCAAATGTACCTAATTAACCACTAACATACCTACATCCCATCTACATATGTACATATGTATCTATGTACCTACCAATTTACCATCCTACCTAACATCCTACCTAATATCCTACATACCTACCTTGCATAAATAACTACATAACTACATTCCTAACTACTTACATACCTGCATATTAATCTTCCTACATAACTTCATAACATACCTACACACCTAAATTAATACCAACCAACATACTTAACTAACCACTTACAACCCACCCAACATTCACCCACCTAACTACCTACCTAACTTAACTACTTAGCTTCAATTCATATCTACCTAAATTTACACTTACCTACCAACATGCCAACCTAACTTCCCACCTACCAACCCTACATACTCTCACCCAACTACCAAAAAACCCACATTCGTACCCACCTACATCTCTACCTATGTTCCTACATACCTACTTATATGTCTACATTCCTTCCTAATTCCATAGCTTAGTTCCTGCGTTCCTGCCTACTTTAACTACCTTTCTAAAATATCTACCAGAATTACTTACCTTACTTAACTTCTAACTTTAACATCATAACTAACTTCCTGTCTACTTACCATCCTACCTGCCTACCTACATTACTACTAATCATTTTTACCTACCTACATTCACACCTATCTGCATACCTAACTTCCAAAATACCTACCTTCCTAACTATGTATTTATCTACCTAATCACCTGCATAACTTCTTACATAAGTAATTTCTTACCTACATAAATACCTAACTACATTCTTACCTATGTATCTAAGTACTTATGTACACACATATTTACCTTTCTACATACCTTCGTACATACACATTTACCTACCTACCNACTATCTTACAACCTAATTAACTTCCTACATACAATCCTACCCACTTACCTAAATACTTACATACCTACTTTCCTACCACCTACATAGGCCCAAATGTACCTAATTAACCACTAACATACCTACATCCCATCTACATATGTACATATGTATCTATGTACCTACCAATTTACCATCCTACCTAACATCCTACCTAATATCCTNTCCCATCTACATATGTACATATGTATCTATGTACCTACCAATTTACCATCCTACCTAACATCCTACCTAATATCCTACATACCTACCTTGCATAAATAACTACATAACTACATTCCTAACTACTTACATACCTGCATATTAATCTTCCTACATAACTTCATAACATACCTACACACCTAAATTAATACCAACCAACATACNTACATACCTGCATATTAATCTTCCTACATAACTTCATAACATACCTACACACCTAAATTAATACCAACCAACATACCTAACTACCCACTTACAACCCACCCAATATTCACCCACCTAACTACCTACCTAACTTAACTACTTAGCTTCAATTCATATCTACCTAAATTTACACTTACCTANCCCACCTAACTACCTACCTAACTTAACTACTTAGCTTCAATTCATATCTACCTAAATTTACACTTACCTACCAACAGGCCAACCTAACTTCCCACCTACCAACCCTACATACTCTCACCCAACTACCAAAAAACCCACATTTGTACCCACCTACATCTCTACCTATGTTCCTACATACCTACTTATATGTCTACATTCCTTCCTAATTCCATAGCTTAGTTCCTGCGTTCCTGCCTACTTTAACTACCTTTCTAAAATATCTACCAGAATTACTTACCTTACTTAACTTCTAACTTTAACATCATAACTAACTTCCTGTCTACTTACCATCCTACCTGCCTACCTACATTACTACTAATCATTTTTACCTACCTACATTCACACCTATCTGCATACCTAACTTCCAAAATACCTACCTTCCTAACTATGTATTTATCTACCTAAACACCTGCATAACTACTTACATAAGTAATTTCTTACCTACATAAATACCTAACTACATTTATAACTACATTCTTACCAATGTATCTAAGTACTTATGTACACACATATTTACCTTTCTACATACCTTCGTACATACACATTTACCTACCTACCTAACTAGCTACCTACTCACCTACCTACCCAACTACCTACCTAAACACTTACATATTTACCTTCTTACCTACCTATGTACCTACTTAAATACTTACATAACTACCTTCATATTTACCGACCTAATTATCTTTCTACCTTCCTAAATACCTACCTACTTAACAACTAACTTACTACCTAGCAACTTAGATACCTACTCATTTCACTACCTACCTTCTTTAACTATCTACCATAACTTCCTGCCTTACTTTCATACCAAACTACCNATACCTACTCATTTCACTACCTACCTTCTTTAACTATCTACCATAACTTCCTGCCTTACTTTCATACCAAACTACCTATTTTCTGTCATAACTACCTACCGTAACTTCTTATTTACCTACCAAAAATACATACATTAACCACCTATGTTAAATATATTATTTAACTACCTACATTAACTATCTACCGTTAATTCATACCTTCCTTAACTTCATGCTAATCTTCCCAACTATCTACTTACATAACCTCCTACCAACCTACTTAAATTCCTACAATTCCTTTTTACCTATGCAACTACTTACACAACTACCTTCCTAACTACATATGGTTCTACCTCCATAACTCCATAACATCTTACAACATAGCCTTCCTACCTACATTAGTACATCTATTCCTACCTACCTTACTACCTATCTAATATGCTACCTACCTTCTTCCTACTAACCTACCTTACCACTAACCTAAACCGCTTACCTTAACTTCCTACCTACGAACATTAACTACCTAAGTTAACTACCTACATTAACTGCCTACTTTAACTTTATACCTACCTTAACTTCACACCTAACTACAACTACATACCTTAACTACCTGCCTACATAAATGACCTAACTTAATGTCAACTACCTAACTTAACTAACTTAACTACCTAACTTAACTTTATACCTACCTCAACTTCAAACCTATCTACCTACACAACTATCTAACTTCATACCTACATTCCTACCTAAAATCNTTTATACCTACCTCAACTTCAAACCTATCTACCTACACAACTATCTAACTTCATACCTACATTCCTACCTAAAATCATACCTTCCTACATATGTTCCTACCTACCCACTTACACACCTATCTTCCTAACTACAATTTAAATACCTATGTAACAGGCTGCATACATTCCTACATATCTATGTACCCAGCTACCTATGTACCTCACCATTTATATTCCTATCTAATTACTNAGGCTGCATACATTCCTACATATCTATGTACCCAGCTACCTATGTACCTCACCATTTATATTCCTATCTAATTACTGAACTTCCTACATACCTACCTATCAACCGACCCACATATTTACAATCCTACCTAACTAACTACCTATCAACCTATGTACAAACATTTCTAGCTACACACTTACCTACTTGCCTAACTATATTAATAATAATTTAATATGTACCTACATACTTACTAACCTTTATACCTACCAACCGACATACCTACCAAACTACCTACCTGCNATAATTTAATATGTACCTACATACTTACTAACCTTTATACCTACCAACCGACATACCTACCAAACTACCTACCTGCGTAACCACCCACCTTCCTACATAGCTAACTATCTACCTATATACTTACCCACTCACATATTTTCCCATGCACCTACNTTACCCACTCACCTATTTTCCCATGCACCTACCCATATACCCATCTACCCCTACTCACCAATTCACTTACCGACATGCTTACATACCTGACAACCTAAATACATGCCTACCTACATACCTATATATCTACTTGAATAGCTAACTACCTAACTACCCAATTTCCTACATAACTAACTTCCTACTTACCAACCTACCTACATACCCAGCTACCTATCTGACTATCTACCCAACTTATTTCATAAATACACACTTTCCTACCTAATTAAAACCTAATTACCTACCTACCCAGCCTTACACCTATATAAACCCACACCTACATACACACATACCTAAATAACAACCTACATACATACCTTACGAAACACATAACTACCCACCTACATATATAACTACCCAACTTCCTACCAGCATTCCCACCTACATACCCACTTAACCACCTACCTTCTCATTTCACTCCCACCGACCTTCGTACCTACCTAACTTCCTACCCACAAACCTACTTGCCAACCACTCTACCACCTGTCTACCCACCTAACTTTGCAAGAAACTACCCAATAAAATATCTACCCACCTTCATATCCAACAACCAAACTATATACCGTCATACCATCCTGCCTTCCAACCTATCTACCTTCGTACTATACTTCACCACCCCACCCCCCTTTCTAAACATATTACAACCAACAAACCTACCCACCGACATTCCTAGACACCCGCCTAGCCATCACCCTCCTACAAACCCACAATACAACCAAACATCACCCATGCTGATAACTACCTACCTTTCAGCCTACACAACTGCCACTTACCTACACACCTAACTACACAACTGCCTACCTACCCACCTTACAACCCACCTGACAAAACCAACCATACACATACTGACCCACACTCCTACCTATCCACATAACTACCTACCTACCTACCTACCANGCCTACACAACTGCCACTTACCTACACACCTAACTACACAACTGCCTACCTACCCACCTTACAACCCACCTGACAAACCAACCATACACATACTGACCCACACTCCTACCTATCCACATAACTACCTACCCACCTACCTACCCAACGACCTACCTACTTACATACTTGCCACCCTTCCTAACCACCATCCTGAGTGAATACTTACATACCTACATTCCTACCTATGTGCTTACCAATATTCCTACATAAAAACCTGTATACCTAACTTCCTACCTACCTNTCATACCTACATTCCTACCTATGTGCTTACCAATATTCCTACATAAAAACCTGTATACCTAACTTCCTACCTACCTGTATAACTGCTACCTTCCTACATACCTAACCAACTACCTAACTTGTTACCTACCTAGCAACCTACTTACCATAATTCCTACATACCTACATTCATACCTTATTTATCTACATGAATTGCCTACTCTATCTACTTGCATTAACTTCATTCTTACCTNACATACCTACATTCATACCTTATTTATCTACATGAATTGCCTACTCTATCTACTTGCATTAACTTCATTCTTACCTAACTAATTAACTTTCATCCTACTTACATATGTACTTTCCTACCTACCTAACTACTTACAAAATTAACTTCATACATAACTCCAAGCCAACCTAACTATTAACATGCCTAACTTCCTGTGTACTTACCTATTTATTTTCCTGCCAATCGACCTTGTTCATACATACATACCTACTTACCTAACTAGTAACCTAGCTATCTACCTACCTAACCAGTAACCTAGCAACCTACCTCAAATATATACAAACACTAACTAACGACCTTAATTTCATACCTACCTTAACTTCATACCATGTACATTTATACAAACCTTAACAACACAACCTTGATTACATATCTTAACTACATGTTAACAACATACCTTAAATACAAACTTTCTCTACCTACTTTTACATCATACTTACCCACCTACCTAACAAACTACCTACATACATTCATCCTTTCATCTGCCTTCCTTCCCTCTTTTATTTTTTATTTGCTCTATTTACACACATAATAAATTATTTTCCTACCTACCAACCTCCCTCCCTACTAGGGACAAATGCATGAGGTGATGTGTGTATGGATTTATCTCATCTACCTACATACCTACCAACATACATACCTAAATACTCATCTACCTACATACCTACCAACATACATACCTATCTTTCTACATGCCTATATACGTACCNTACATACCTAAATACTCATCTACCTACATACCTACCAACATACATACCTATCTTTCTACATGCCTATATACGTACCTCCATACTTACATACCTACATATTTATATTTCTACTTACCTACCTTCTTAAAGGATGGATGGAAGAAGGATACCTACATAGCTACCAAACTACCTAATTTCTTACTTCCTAACAAATTACCTACCTAGCTGTCTACCTAACAAACAAAATAGTAAAATATGTAACTACATTCCTACCTACCGACCTACATACATACCTATTCACTCACCTACGTAACTCCACACCTACCTACAAAGCTACATACCACCTACAAAGATAACCACCCACCTAAACCCTACAAACCTATCGACCTCCCCACCTGCTTAACTTCTAACATAACTATATATGTTCCTACCTAGCTGCCTACCGATCTGCCTACCTAACTACCTACCAACCTACCTACCCACCCAATATCTAAACCAACCCACAATTCACCCACCTGCCCACCCACCTAAGGTTTAGGTTTACCAACCTACACAACCACCTATCACAAAATACCCACCTAAATACCTACCAAGCTACCAACTACCTACCTTAGTTACTACATACCTACCAATCTTAACTACCTACCTTAACTACCTACTGTAACAACCTGTGCCATTTCTAGGCACTCGCTTATTTTTAACAATGATCTATTAACCTAGTATTTCCTTTCTGGGAATACTTTTTTTTGTTTCCATGACAAAGTCATTTGTGTTCTTTTCGAGTACATGGGTTTATATTTCATTTCTATGTTAAAGCAAGGTTAGATAAGGTTTTTCTGTAATTTTTTTATTTATCTAGCATTATTCCAGGACCGCCGCCGTTTTTCATCATTGCTGAAGCTCAGAGCAGGGGTAGTCCAGGCCCTGTGAGGGGTCCTTTACTACCCAACAGGGTTTCATGTGACCTACAGGGAGATTAGGAAGCAGCAAGATTAGCCCCCTCCCAACTCCCTGCATCATCCCAATCTGTAGTTACTGAGGTTGCCCTCCACAGCTAACATTTAATGGGCCCACTGAGTTTCCCCAGCAAGCCCGGTGCCCATGAATGTTCCACTCCCCTCCCCTGCCCCTGCCAACACAGCGAAAGAAGAGGTAGGCAGCTCGGCCTGGTAAGTGGCTCTACGTTTATTACAAAATTTTGAAAAGCAGGTTAAGTAAATAACCTGGCTAAGGAATATAATTCCCTGACAAGGTTTTATGAGTTCAAAAGGGGAATCTAGTACCAGAAGATTGGAAAATAAAAATAGAATATAATATCCCGTGGCTCTAAGTAACGCAAGGTTAAGTTGGTTGTGCACATGCATGAAATGTGGGCGAGGCTGAAATTATGGTCGTGACTAAAAGCTGCAGTTAAAAATAAAGAGAAAAGCTTTACTGGGCAATAATAAGATATACAATAAATAAGCAATATATAAGTCCTCGCGTTTGTGAAGCTACGATCGCTGGAGACGCGTGGCTTGTCAATAGTGGCAGGAGCGCGATGTGTGCACAGTGAGAGCTGTAGGGCGAGTGACTTGCGCGGTCGCTGAGTCGCTAAGATTAGAGAGGGCTCGATCCCCTAACAGGAAGATATCTCGTGGATTACTGCGGGTCAGTTTGCCTAGGCCGAAGGCCTCTGCACTTACCGTGGATTTGTAATGAGCTTGGAGATATGAATGAACATGGTATGGTCCGTACCATATAAGAAGGCCACTTTTTGACAGCTCGGCGAAAGTAGCCCCACTGTTTACATCTCACTAGATCTGACTACATATCCTTCCGCCATCAGCTGATCGGCCACATAACTGGTCCGGCGAGTAAGCGCGTCTAGAAGGTGCTGCCTCGTGNTCAGCTGATCGGCCACATAACTGGTCCGGCGAGTAAGCGCGTCTAGAAGGTGCTGCCTCGTGCGGCAATTGATGAACTGCTAGGGTGCGCGGCAGGCGGCGAAAGAGTTTTCGAAACGAAGTTTGGTGTGCGTTTGTACGGCCGTTCGTAAACGTAATGCAACTGGAAGGGCACGAACGTGTAGAAGGGAGCAGCGGTAAGACGTGAGTGCAACACACATTACAGGTATGGCGTGCTAGTGCGGCAAGTGTGCGGTGTCCCACTTCTCCGGAAACCAGNCGTGAGTGCAACACACATTACAGGTATGGCGTGCTAGTGCGGCAAGTGTGCGGTGTCCCACTTCTCCGGAAACCAGGTGCGGGTTTTCTGAGAACAATATGGCGTTCGCTTCGCAAATGAGCCAATAGATAGAGCGCACAACTGATTTTTCGNGTGCGGGTTTTCTGAGAACAATATGGCGTTCGCTTCGCAAATGAGCCAATAGATAGAGCGCACAACTGATTTTTCGACGATAGCGTCTGTGTATAGTAGACTGTTGTTCTATTACTGCTGGGTACGAAAAGTACTTCAAATATATTTCGTAAAATTATTCGAGAAAATAATTCAGCAATATTATGCAATATTTCTGTATGCTTTTGGAATTAATGTCAAGCATGTAAGAAAAGCGGGGTTTGAGAGGGCCGGTATACGACGTGAAAAAGGTTTCCAGATTGGGTTTCTTTTCTACACTGGTTGTATTATTATGCATTCCATTTTGAACATCTATACATTACTATTTTATCACGAAGTTTAGTTTCTAAAACTAAAAACTGATGTTTTATGACCACGTATAAAATAAAATGTATTAATTAATCTAGGAANGAAGTTTAGTTTCTAAAACTAAAAACTGATGTTTTATGACCACGTATAAAATAAAATGTATTAATTAATCTAGGAAATCTTTGTTATCGCGTATTTTCAGCTTGTCTAATGTGCATCGGCAGTGCACTCAGAATAGCCAATGTAACATTAACTTTTGTTCATTCGTGCATTAGCTGATACAGGATTTTTTAAATGGCACGTTGTTTGTTTTTAATACGTCAATTGCCACTCACTGACTGTCACAATGTGGCCTTCTTATATGAAATGGACTATAGTATGGTTTCATGGGTGATATTGTGATAATGTGATGCTTGGCCATCGAGAGTCACCTCCCCTCCCTCCGAAAAACCACAGCATCATTCAGGATGCAGCGGCNATAATGTGATGCTTGGCCATCGAGAGTCACCTCCCCTCCCTCCGAAAAACCACAGCATCATTCAGGATGCAGCGGCCGCGAAGTGGGAAGGAGGTTGTAGCCACTGGACCCATCACCCAAACCCTCCAGACACCATTTATGGCACTGTGGGCAAACAGGCTTTTGGTTNATAATGTGATGCTTGGCCATCGAGAGTCACCTCCCCTCCCTCCGAAAAACCACAGCATCATTCAGGATGCAGCGGCTGCGAAATGGGAAGGAGGTTGTAGCCACTGAACCCATCACCCAAACCCCCCAGACACCATTTATGGCACTGTGGGCAAACAGGCTTTTGGTTTCCAGTCTGGAGAATACAGTTTTCGCATACCCACTCCCAAACCGCGCCCTGCTGCAGTTTTCCCAATCCTGTAGAGAGCCTGGTATCCCTCAGCCAGGGTGGTGGTGGAATCGGACTTACGGGATGTTACCCACGCCAGCGGTCCTGTATGTAGGCTTGCGGAGATTTAATCTCATGCCAGAGGCCTATCACTACAGCTGAAGCTCGGCAAGAAGCCAGATACTACTAGTTAGCATTTCTCCGGGCCTCCCTAGGATGTGTATGGGTATCTGGTGTTGTGGAATATAATCTCTAAAATGTAATAAACCAGTTTGAAAATGTAATGATAGGTCGGCATTCAGCATTCTCTTGGCATTACATGGCCGACACAGAGCCAGCAAAGACTCGACCTGGATATGTGCTGTAATATATACATAAAGTTCCTGTGTGCAGTATCCATTCATGCAAACAATTCATACGTTTTTTTTATCCCTATGCACACACACACATGCATACACACATTAAGTCATTGGGCTATAATATGACTTGGTTATACTGAATATAATAAGAGCATAATCGAAATAATATAGTACATTAAATTTAATTATAATAAAATTGATGAATATAATATTAAAATGATAAAATAATTCGAGATTATATACTAGATATTGATGGTATAATAATTAAATAATAAATACGGCCGAAAGTGGCTTTGTCCCATATATTTACAAATGCTANCTAGATATTGATGGTATAATAATTAAATAATAAATACGGCCGAAAGTGGCTTTGTCCCATATATTTACAAATGCTAATATAAATTACATACAAGTCGTGGTCAGGTTGTTGGAGGGAGGATGAGAGCTTTCGGTCGTATCCGCCTCCACGCCAGCCTTTCGTCGTAGTTTGCAAACTCACGAACCAGAGGGTTTTCTACCTTCAAGATTGTCTTGTATAGCTCTGTGGCCAGCTTGCGCATGTGGGGATCCATGCTCTCCACTTTCAGCCCTTTGTGGAGCTGGTCATTTCGTGTGTGTCTGGGTGCGTTCGTTACCATACGAAGGATTCTGTTCTGGAGTGCTGAAGTTTCTGGAGGTGACAGCGAGCTGCCACCCCCCAGACTGATGAGGCGTAGGTGAGGATGGAGCGAATGAGACATTGATAGANTGGAGGTGACAGCGAGCTGCCACCCCCCAGACTGATGAGGCGTAGGTGAGGATGGAGCGAATGAGACATTGATAGACGATTACACCGTTTCGGGTGCGAAGTGAACCATGGTGATTGAGGAGTGGAAACAGATGTCTTAGCCGGGAATTGGCTTTGGCAAGCTGAGTATGAATATGATGCCTCCAGAGCAGCTTCCTATCCATTATTACACCCAGGTACTTGACCTTGTTACTGTACTCTATTTCCTGGCCNCAGAGCAGCTTCCTATCCATTATTACACCCAGGTACTTGACCTTGTTACTGTACTCTATTTCCTGGCCACAGAACTTTAGTGTCGTGGGAGGGTTCTGTTGTCGGGTGCTAAACTCTATAGCTTCTGTCTTGGCTGCATTCGCTTTAATACGCCCCTTNTCGTGGGAGGGTTCTGTTGTCGGGTGCTAAACTCTATAGCTTCTGTCTTGGCTGCATTCGCTTTAATACGCCCCTTTTCTAGCCAGGGTTCAATGTCGTCCAGGGCAGCCTGTACGTGGCTAATGTCCCGGTCTCTGTTCATCGATGTGGCAAAAACTATGGTGCCATAAGCATAACAGCCAATGCGAGCCTCTCCAGCTCGTGGCATGTTATTAATGTTGAAGTTGAACAGTACCGGACCTAATATGCTGCCCTGGGGAACTCCTGTTTTCACGTGGCATACCATGGATGTTTCGCCGTCGAGACTGACATGGAATGAGTGAAATGATAGATAAGATGATATAAAGCGGATGAGGTAGGGAGAAAAGTTATAATCGTGGNGCTGACATGGAATGAGTGAAATGATAGATAAGATGATATAAAGCGGATGAGGTAGGGAGAAAAGTTATAATCGTGGAGTTTGTAAAGCAGACCAGGATTATAGACCCTTTTCTATGTCTAGAAGGGCAACGACAGTGTGATGATGATATGCAATAGAATTCGTGGCTTCCAGAGTGAGCCGGGTGAGCTGATGAACTGTTGAGTGCCCACACCGGAACCCAAACTGTTCGTCACGAAGTATGTGGTGAGATGAAGTATTTGCCAGCACCCTGCCATTCACCGCTCTCTCCAGAAGTTTGGAGAGAGTGGAAAGCAGACTAATGGGGCGATAGCTGGTGGGTAGTGAGCGTGATTTACCGGGTTTTAGGAAATTCACCACCCTGGCCTGTTTNGACTAATGGGGCGATAGCTGGTGGGTAGTGAGCGTGATTTACCGGGTTTTAGGAAATTCACCACCCTGGCCTGTTTACATTCAATGAGGATGTATTGAATTTGATCCTCTTCTGGTGCGGTGTTGCGACGAATGAATTTCATGCCTGTCATCAGTCCGGCGGCAGTTACATCCGTTGTTTCCCTGTGACATGCCTGAGTGGCGGGATAGTCGAGTAGATCCCAGTCAGGCGTCGTGTCATTTTCCAAAGTAAGTTGTACGCGATTTCAGGAGCAGCTAATGTGGTGTCACACTGTTGCGCCCTGTAATCGCTGACCAGCGCCTCCACTGTAATCTGGGGCTGTTTGTACTTATCTCTGTGTAATTACCTGTTTAATGTATGGTGGGAACCGTGTATTTGTGTTTCTTGGTGTGACTGCTGCGATGTGTTTTTTAGCTGTAGTGAGAATGGTTTGTTCTATTTATATGGCGGTGTTATCTATGTGTTCCGGTGTATTTATTGATTCAATTGTTTGTAGTAGTGTGTCTGCCTTCTGGATTAGTGTATCTTGGTATGCATCCCAGTCGGCTTTCTTACAGTGTGAGTGTGTGTGAGAGTGCGAGTGTGAGTGTGTGTGTGTGTGTGTGTGTGTGGTGCAAGTTGGGTCAATATGAATTATGTATGTCCATGAAAACATGACTGTGATCACTGGAAAGGGCTGTTACGGTGTACAGTCTGTACTGGAAATTATTGCCCTAGTTGAGAATAATATCCAGTACATCTGGTATATGATGTGGGCTGTCTGGCATAAATGTTGGCGTGTTTGGTGCATATACAATATATGTGTGTGTGTGTTGGCGTGTCTGTGCAGTATTATGCCATGTGTGTTGGCTCTTCTGGAGTGCCGATCAGGACGTTTGGCGTTCAAGTCGCCTGCTATTAGCACACTTGGAGATACTTGTAATAGCATGTATGATGGAGGGATGTAGGCTGCTATGATTGTTACTGGCTGATTGTGAATGTAAATATCAATGGCTATGGCTTTGTGTGTTGAAGTTGTGAAAGTGGGTGGGTATTATGGCGAATGGAGTGATGGGTGAGAATGGCAACTCCCCTCCTTGTGTATTTCTGNGTTGTGAAAGTGGGTGGGTATTATGGCGAATGGAGTGATGGGTGAGAATGGCAACTCCCCTCCTTGTGTATTTCTGTCTTGTCTGTAAATACTGTAATCCGGAAATGTGTGTTTTTTATTTGGTTGAAAGTGTGTTTCTGTGATGATTGCTACATGTTTGTGTGTGATGTGCGTGCAAGCAGACAACTCGTGTTTTTTCTAGGTAAGGCCCCAGGTATTCCAGATGAGAATGCAGGGTGTGTGTGTTTGTTGTTGTGCTGCCATTNGTGTTTTTTCTAGGTAAGGCCCCAGGTATTCCAGATGAGAATGCAGGGTGTGTGTGTTTGTTGTTGTGCTGCCATTACTGTGTGTTTGTGTCTTGCTGAGTTTGGTGCAGCAGCAGCAGTGCTTTCTGTAAAAATAAGGTAGAGGCTAAAAATTGTTGTTGAAGTGTCTGTGTCTGATCTGCCCATTGTGTTATCTGGTAAATTATTCGTTCATAAAATGTTTTCGTGTCTGAGTTTGTCTAGCAAGGTATCTCCTGCATTATCGCATGGAACTTCTGAAATGACAGAAGTTCCTGCGCTTTATTTATAGGCAGGGGAGTCTGGCGTGGTTGTGTAGTGGGTTGTGAAAGTTTGGTGAGAATCTGGTGTGTTTTTGTAAGTTCTGTGGTTTTGAATGTGTGTGTGGGTGAGTGCGAGCTTGCTCGTTTGTGACAGATGTTAAAATTTGCTATTTCAAAATATTTGCGTTTTTATGAATTCAATTTTGGGCGTCTCAGAGGGTGTGCTGGTGTATTTTTGTGGGTGTGGTTTTTCAAGTTGTTTTATTTTGCATATGTGGTTTATCTTGTTTAATTGTTTGTGTGTTCTGTTTATTTTGTTGGTTTATGACTTGAGAGTACAGCTTTTTTCCCAAGTTGGGTTACTGTGTTGAGCCGGCACGTGTTTGGGTAATCTGTTNTTTATGACTTGAGAGTACAGCTTTTTTCCCAAGTTGGGTTACTGTGTTGAGCCGGCACGTGTTTGGGTAATCTGTTTCTCTCTTAGTCGTGTTGTATTTGTCTTCAAAGTGTTAATTGGTGCTATTTTATTTGTCTATCTTTGTTCATTATTTGTCTGGTGTGTGTTCCTGGGCTGTGGCACTGTCCTGGATCTTGCCCAGCGCAGCTTCACAGGGCACTGGGTATAGGCCGCCGAGTGATCTTCCCCACAGAGTGCACAAGTTGGCTTATCGTGTGTGCAGTCACGGTGAAGATGATTTCCCCCCGTAGCGCACACAATACTCTGCGCATTCGCACTGGCGGCTCGTGTGCCCCAAATTCTGGCACAGGAAGCACTGCACTGGGTCAGTGGGTGATATGTAATGGTTCTAGTGAAGTCTCGCCATCCCTAGTAGTCGNGGCACAGGAAGCACTGCACTGGGTCAGTGGGTGATATGTAATGGTTCTAGTGAAGTCTCGCCATCCCTAGTAGTCGTGGTAAGGCTTTGAGGTGGGTCATGGTGTCCTCAGGGGTTTCCTCCACCTCCACTTCCACCTTGTAGAGGCNAGTCGTGGTAAGGCTTTGAGGTGGGTCATGGTGTCCTCAGGGGTTTCCTCCACCTCCACTTCCACCTTGTAGAGGCCGATGAGTTGCTTCGTGCACCGGCTGGTCATCTGCTGCACTGCTGTCACCTTGACGTGTTGCGCCAATTGAAGCTGGATGAGGGCGACNTCACCTTGACGTGTTGCGCCAATTGAAGCTGGATGAGGGCGACATCTTCTCCTGCAGGAAGTCCACCCAGGACAACTCGCAGGGGGCGTTTCTCCTGGCGAGTGAACTGGGCGAACTCAATACTGCATCTCCGCAGCGCGNACCCAGGACAACTCGCAGGGGGCGTTTCTCCTGGCGAGTGAACTGGGCGAACTCAATCCTGCATCTCCGCAGCGCGGCCTGTGCCCTCCGGAACACCAGTTCGTCCTCCAGGATTCCGTCTATTAATTGTGAGAGTCCCCACAATAGGTGACAGGTCCGTGATATTTAAATCTATTAGATCCGTATTTTAATAGTTTAATAAAATAAAATAAATAAAAATAAGATAAGGTAAATANTGATATTTAAATCTATTAGATCCGTATTTTAATAGTTTAATAAAATAAAATAAATAAAAATAAGATAAGGTAAATACTGAGTTTGTGCTCATGTTTGCGAGAGGAGCTTGCAGGAGGGCCTTCGGATGAACGCCCGACGACGTGCGGAATAGAACCTTGGCTGCGGAAAGCTGACCTCCTCCCCCTTTACCGGGGAAGAGGCTAGGCCGGAGGAGCTTCTAGAGCTCTATCCGCAGCCTGGTATACAAACCAATTAAACACTAAGCTGACTGTGCGCCCGATCGTGAAGGCTAACTTCCCAGGCCCAGGCACTCAGGCAGGTCGCTGTCTCCGCTTCCTCGGCTTCTTGGAGTCCTTGCCGGGGCTGCTGCTGTTCCTACTCGCACGTCCGCTCTCCACGACGACTCCAGGAGAACTCGACTGGCGTAGGTCGCTAAGTCGCTAAGTTTAAAAGGGGCCCCAGCGAGGAAACAAATCAGTATCTAGGGTAGTACNGACTGGCGTAGGTCGCTAAGTCGCTAAGTTTAAAAGGGGCCCCAGCGAGGAAACAAATCAGTATCTAGGGTAGTACATATGGTAGGTACTCGTGAATTACTCAAAGCATACGCCCCTAACCAGTGTCTAAACAAATCATTCACCACAAGTAGGAAACTTAAAGCCGTATTTGTGTACGGCACCATGAAGTACAATGCAATGTCTTTGAATGGGGTTCTTTTGGTAGCTGCAAAATCTGTTGTTGGATCCCATCACCTCGCCTCGCTTTCCGGTTTTGACAATAATGGCACACACATATGTATGTTTTTTTCATGTATCAACTGCTAGTTTAGGCCAATGAAAATAATGTGACACTTCGTGTACAGTCTGATTCACTCCCGGATGCCCGGCTAAGGGATGGTTGTGCACATATCGGAACACGAGTTCGCGAACACGAGTACGCGACTCATTCAAACCCGGTCGGGTCGCTTGCACGACTCCATCCACTACCCTTACATTTTCCTTAAGTCCGGCTACACATTGCTCGCGAAGATGTGTAGATGTTGGCGACACTGCTTGTGCTTGACGTNTTAAGTCCGGCTACACATTGCTCGCGAAGATGTGTAGATGTTGGCGACACTGCTTGTGCTTGACGTACCATGTGCTTTACCTCAGTCCAGGTGCTAGGGCCATAGTCTGGTTGCAAAGCGTGCATGGTGATGTGAGCAGTGAATGCGGGAGGGGTTTAAGTCGGGTGCGGCACTGCTTGCTCTCTCAGCAGGGAAATGTGCAAGTTCGGGCGGGAACATAACATCGAAATCGCTGTCATCCT
>NQII01009236.1:16121-39179 GCA_002778355.1 Clitarchus hookeri | reverse complement strand
GACCTTGATACATCGTAGCCACTGGCCTTAGAGCTAGAAGACCCTGGAGCACCCCGAGCAGCAGCACCGAAGACCGACATGGACTGGGTGAACAACTGGCTCTTCCCGCCAATGTAGCAGTATGAGTTGTCCACAGTCTGGGGTCCTGTCGTCGTGGAACCAGACGAGAAGCAGCCTGCCCAGTCCGAGTCGCCGACCAGAGTGTACTGGTCCCTCTGGGTCTCATTCACCAATGCCGACTTCCAGGTCATCGTCGAGGAACCGCCCGATGAGACCATGCTCTATGACGACCTGCTTTCCACCCGAAGATGCCCCGGATGCCGAGCTCGACGTCGCAGCCTATGGGACACAACCCGACCTTCCCTGCCCCCGTAAACACCCGGGGTACAACCCGGTCGAGTGGCAACTCAGATGGTACTGGCGCACCAGGCCAGTTCATAGGAATTTCTCACCATCGTCAGACCAGCAGCAGCCACCACAGACCTGTGACCTACCAATGCAGCAACCGGCGATGCCGACGACTAGCCGCATTACCAGCGGCAGGTGCTATCGCAAGACCGACCCCGAGGTGCTGTCTGCCATATCCACTGCCAAAGAACTCTCTGCCCAAAACGTCATATGCGACGGTGTCTGCGGTCAGGTTCTTGATTTACCTTTTGGAGGGGNGACCATGCTCTATGACGACCTGCTTTCCACCCGAAGATGCCCCGGATGCCGAGCTCGACGTCGCAGCCTATGGGACACAACCCGACCTTCCCTGCCCCCGTAAACACCCGGGGTACAACCCGGTCGAGTGGCAACTCAGATGGTACTGGCGCACCAGGCCAGTTCATAGGAATTTCTCACCATCGTCAGACCAGCAGCAGCCACCACAGACCTGTGACCTACCAATGCAGCAACCGGCGATGCCGACGACTAGCCGCATTACCAGCGGCAGGTGCTATCGCAAGACCGACCCCGAGGTGCTGTCTGCCATATCCACTTCCAAAGAACTCTCTGCCATATCCACTTCCAAAGAACTCTCTGCCCAAAACGTCATATGCGACGGTGTCTGCGGTCAGGTTCTTGATTTACCTATTGGAGGGGNGCCAAAGAACTCTCTGCCCAAAACGTCATATGCGACGGTGTCTGCGGTCAGGTTCTTGATTTACCTATTGGAGGGGGCTATGTCGTTCTTCCTCCTCTAGTCATCAGAGTCCTAACCTGACATACGGATATCAAATGGAAAACAGCTGCCCGGCATGTGCTCGTACCCACGAGTCTCTGACTAATCATTGTGGGGTCAGGGGTCACTGTCGCCCTCAGCGAGTAGCTCGAAAACAACGGATTCAAAACTACGTGTAGTAACTCGCAAGTGCAGTACCTGTGTTGTTCCTCTGTTAAAATCTGTTTCATATGCCAGCAAGGTATTCCCCTGGTGTGGGTATTACCTTTTCGTTTCATCGTCGCTGGCTAGCCTGTGCGTGAGTGGTGTGTTCTCTAGGTACTTCTGCTGTTACCCCGTGAGAGTGGTTTCTGTTTCTTTTACAGGAGATTGCCAATGAGCAGATGATACAGTAACAGTTTTCAGGCAGATTTCTGGATACATCACACGAGTAAGCATGATATAATTTTTGCAAAGCTAGGGCAGGCTGACAAAAGTTTGTGACAATTAAGCAGTACCAACTGCAAAGAATCCAGAGAACGGAACACACCCGCCTCGTCGTCACGTTCTATGTGACTCAAGTGACCATTTTGCTTTATTTACTTCAAGGGGTAAGACTTGGGAGAAAATAACAAACGGGCCAACATGGCATCCTTCCGAAAACCACATACATCACACACTCCGGCAATTGGAGGCGTCTCCGCCGCAGCTCACACCGCGACATCAGGCGTCCTTCCAACCTGCATGACGTCGTTGGGCCTGCTGGCCAGAATAGTAGTGCTATGTGACNCACCGCGACATCAGGCGTCCTTCCAACCTGCATGACGTCGTTGGGCCTGCTGGCCAGAATAGTAGTGCTATGTGACCCCCAAGTGCGGCTAAATGGCAGGGAATAAAATTCCCAAAGAAATACAGTGTTGAACATGCCGTGCCCTAATTAAGTAGTCATTCTTTTATTAAATCCTCAAACGAGCATGGCAACACACGCCCTTTTNTGAACATGCCGTGCCCTAATTAAGTAGTCATTCTTTTATTAAATCCTCAAACGAGCATGGCAACACACGCCCTTTTTGAGGATGGACTCGCACACCCCATCGAAGCTGGAGCACTTGGACTCGCCCGACGGCGAAAGAAACGGAAACTGAATTTCACATAAGAAATTTACTGGAATCTGAAATACAATCTCAGTTTACTGTTATTGTAATTATTTCCAATGCTTAAAGTGTAATTGTGTTCACTTTTCACAACAGACTGCCTATCAAGACCTCGTTCTTATTTTATGTTTCTAGTGCTCCGACATGCCACATGATGTCACAGTCTCAAACATATATCACTTTATTAAACATTCTCGTTTCCTACTCATTCCGGGACAAGCAGTGCCCCTGTAGCGAGCTCGACAACATGAGGCGTCTCGCGGACGACATTCGCCGAGCCAGCCACGAACGTGTCGGACGGCCGTAGAGCTACACATCTGACAGCAAGAGGGTCCAATTGTATGCGGACTGTACCAGACGCAAGTTTTCTCTACAAGTGTACACCTCCTGCACAAACAGATCTTTTCTTGGACATAACATTTAAGCTTTTAACAATAGACAGTGTTCCAATAAAATCACATGTGCAGGCATCGGAGATGGGACAATTCTGTGTGTAAATTGCACCAAAGTTTACCACACCGATTGCCTGACTGGAAATGAACACTCAACATCCAACCGAAATGGAAACATTTTGTGCGCGAATTGTACACACACATTATTACCCATGACACGTACGCCTTCTGAATTTTTCATGGGAGGAGGCCTGTCACAACGACGTGTTCAAAAACGGTTAACTCGGAAACAGTGGCATTCGAGAACTGTGAACGAATCGCTCATTGGCAGTGCATGACCAAGCGGGAAATGTTGAATGTCGCGGCCAGCAAGTTTCGCTGTGCGCAGTGCACCCCAGCATTACAGCTGACAGTACCACGACCACCAGCCGTGTGCATGGACATGGCCAGTAACTACAGCAGCCCGTTGGCACATTCTACGGGCCAGCCAACAGCTGCATCACCTTGGGCAGTGCAACCTGCACCGACGACACCAACTGGCATCATGTGGCCGCAGCAATACTTCACAGCCACAACCACACACCCAACAGCAGCTCTGAGATGGGCAATACTCCAACCCACTTCCAGTTGCCGCCCACTTTTTCTGGGCTGACCACCGAGGACCCACAGACGTTTTAAAGAGACTGCACAAGAAATTTAACCAGTTATGGAGTGTGTGAACAAGAGTGGTTATATTGTGTAGGAGACCAAATTATGGGAGATGCACNGTTATGGAGTGTGTGAACAAGAGTGGTTATATTGTGTAGGAGACCAAATTATGGGAGATGCACGTGTATGGGTGGCCAACAGTAAACCATTATCGTATGTAGTGGAGCGCGTTATGCAATGGGATTCTGTGTCGCTTTGCCAATACCTAGTCCTACATGCAAGCTCAAAGCTGCGCTGTTTTCTCAACACAAAGTCCTGTGTAAAATCTAACAGCTTTTACATCCAGGAAAAGTAATTGGATGAATTATTTCCATCCGTAAATGAGGGAATCTGAAGTGCCAGAGTTAGTCTGTTTTCCTGTCGCACTGTAGCTGCTACTAATTCTTGCCCCCTTAATGCATGACAGCATTGAAACCTTATTCGTTCAGCAGCATTACTAGAGCAAACCACTAGGACGCAGGACATTCCACGATGTGAACTAGATGGGTTTTTCCCACACCTCGCGCATGACCCAGAGCAGGGTAGCAGGGATGCGTAAACATAAGCTGTTTGTGGTGCAACTGGGTCATCAACTCCACCAATCAACAAGGACCCTGACCGCAGGGTCCTTGCACAAAAGGGAAACTGTCCGAATATGCGATGTGGAGACCACCACAACAGCTCTCGTGTCAGATGACATACGGATATTCCCTAGCTCACTGAGTAAAACACCATTGTAGAGCGAGTGGCACGTAGGATTCACTGTGGCCAAAATAAGCTACAAACTGTGTACGTCCTCGAACCCCGACCTACAAGTTTCGCACCACATGTCCAACTGAACGAACTTGATCATGCGGTACCACCAGAGTTTCGCAGCACCTTGCCAAAACTACCGCATTAGCGGCGCGATGTATTTGCGATAGCCGACCAATTACGTCGCACCACAGTAGCAGAACACGAGCGACCACTCTACGCTGATCCGCTCAGTTACCAGACGCACCCATTCATGATCATAAAAGAGAAAATCAAGGTAATGTATGGGGAAGGCATGAAACCAACATGCAGGCATTACAAAAGCACAATAACACTAGCACCAAAAAAGTGTGTTATGTGATGTTCTGCATAGACTTAAGGCCCATCCACCTTATAACCAAGAGCGCACCACCAACTTACACCAGTGTTAAAGATGCATTAAATACTCTCGGCAAAGCAAAAATAACGCCGTCACTAGACCTTCGCAGTGGGTTCCGGCAAGTGCCAAAAAACCAGAGGACCAGCACAAAACAGCTTTTACCGCACCAGATGGGCGGAGATTTCAATTTTGTGTAATGCCTTTTGGGCTTAAATGTGCGCCAGCAACATTTCAGGCTATGCTGGTCCAAGTACTCGAAGACATAGTTTTTTTTTGTGGTAATGTGGCCAATGGAAACGCTTACGGCCAAAATCACAAATAGTACGAGAAAGACAAATAAATGGCCATATCTACCGAAAAACGAACAAGGAACAATACCAGCCAGGATCAAAAACACTATTCTTCTCGGTAGAGGCCCATCAACTATGGTGGGAAAGAAATGCCATAGAACAAGGGATAGTAAGGTAGGAGAGGGCCATACACCTAGGACAACTAACAGGACACCAAATTCTCAAAATCAGATAATAATATCGTTTTCAAGAAAAACTGAGTGAGAGTGTCACAAACGACCTGAGGGTCACGAAAAAGTACCGAAGGTTAATAGACAGGAAACCTCACACAAAGCCATTGAAGGGCGGCATACAACGAACTTCGATCGCCGTCAGTGGAACACTGAAACAAGAGATGGCCTAAATCTGCACTAGGGGCACCGCAGATACAGAAGGGATTAGGGACCATATGAAGTTTACACAAATGAGTCTGGGGTGCATTATAACCTGAAAGAAAACGAAAATAAATGACTGCTAAACTAGGGGAACTACAATTATGATATCCATTCCGAGAGTATGTAGGAAAAAAACATACATATAAAGTAGAAGAAATGAAAAAATAATTTTCCCATGTCTGCTTCCAATGCCAGTAAAATTTTTCTGTTTAATATGGGATATAAAACTGAAAAGGAAATTAGGGCCTCCGAGACCTCCTGTAAAGCACTCAGTTTCGCAAGTTTATGTACTATCTCATTCCCCAGATTCCCTACAAGCCCCGGTACCCACAGGAAGAGAACAGTAACAGGATGACATAGTGGTATGGTCAGAGATGTGAGAGGACCATATCAAACACCTTTAACTAGTTCTAGAACGACTAGCCAAAAACAAACTTACTTGTGCCAAACGAAAGTGCCAAATAGGAAAACTATGCACACAATTTCTCGGCTATCTGATGGACGAAAATGGCAGCTGTCCAATCCCCGAAGAGCTGTAAATTATAAATAACTACATGGTACTGCGCACGCGCTAACAACTGCATGAATGCTTTGCGATGGTAAACTGACTATGAGAAAAAATCCGCGACTATGCCAAAGTTACAGCATCACACACAGACATGTTTCGACCCAACTGTAAATACCAATTGACTGCAGATCACTACACGCGTGTCACAGAACTGAAAGCCAGGTTCCAGCAATGTACCACACTAGCCCACCATGACCCGAGTAAACACTGGTACCTCCAAACAAATGCGAGTGGTAAGGTAATGGGAACAGTTCTATTCCAACTCGGGGAGAATCAAGAGCGGCAAATCATAGAGTGCAGTAAGGGAACATTAGGAGACACAAAGCAGGTATGATGTGAACGAACTCGAATGCCTGGCAGTAGTGTGGGCTGTCAAAAGGTACCAAGCCTACCTTGAATACCAGCGCTTCACACTGAACATACAACTGCTGTTTAATGTGGGTTCACTCCATGGAGGAAACACAGAGAAAATTGGCCTGGTGGGCATTACTTCTGCAGTCGTACGACTTCGAAGTTCAATATGTTCCCAGAGCCGAAAACCAGTTAGCTGATGAACTGTCCCATACGCCTGGCAAAACAGTAGTGGTAGATGAAGATGAGTGGGATGGCCTATTGCCCCCTACAGCAGCCACCCGCCTATCTCATAGCGAGGGTGTAGCTAACTGCCGCGTCATCGAGGCACCAGCGAGAGTCGAACTCCAGGCCAATGTGCCAACCACACAATAGCAGTGCGCAAACAACCAACTCCGCATATCAGATATAACACAAGGTAATGGAGAATAGTGGCGAGTGGAAGGAGTGTGCTGGGAAACCAGGCCTAGTCAACTGGAAGAGCCTTTGCATCTCTGCATGTCCAAGGATGCATGTCAACATATGTTACATCATGGGCATGCCAGCCAGTTTTCAGGTATCTAAGAGCATAACAAACAACAAGGGATGTGCAAGCTCGTTTTCACTGGCCAGGAGCCACACGGGACATGCGCAGGTAAGTACGTGATTGTGTGACATGTAATCACTTCCAGAACCGCCGTGCAGCTGGAGTGACATAATTAAAGCTACGAACCATATGAGGCAATATCACTGGATATGATGGACCCCTACCCCGGACAACAGCCAGAAAATGCTTTATTGTGGTGGTATATTATTCATTTTTCAGCTGGGCAGAAGTACATCCAGTTTCCTGTGCATGTAACATCACACATGTAGAGGAGGCAGAATTCTACCCCCACTGGTGTCACCCCAGAATGCTGCTTGCTGACAACAGTACACAGTTCACAGGGAGACAGTGGCATGACCTGTGCACTAAGTTGGGGGTAGATCACCATACCATGGCCATTTACTACCTGCAGGTTAATCCAAAAGAGCATCTAAACAAGAACCTCAAGAGCCAACTGCGCATGCAAGTTGGCAAAATCCACACAACCTGTGCCAAACACGTGCCAGTGGCTCTTTTCAGCAGCTAATGGCATGCGAATCTGGGCATGGGCCGATCACAGAACGCAATCCTACAAGGCCGAGAACTAGAGCTGCCTGGCGAATTCGTCGGACGGCACAAAGAGAGTGCAGGCGAAGCGGAGGACAGCACAGCCCAACAGCAACGCCGAGAGACCGAGCTACAGGCCGCCTGCAAGATCCAAGTTGGTACCTTCAACCACGTTGCTACCATGGAGGTTAACGCCCTGACAGCTTATGTATGTCTGCGAATGTCGGTTCTCCAGGAGTGCGAAAAATTATTTTACTGCATTCGCCCTGAAGGAGCGGACCGCACACAATAATAAAAATACACTGATATATCCCCTACCTGGTAAAGGTAACCTCCACCTCGCCATCGATGAGGCCAGCGCCGAAATACCTGTTGCCACAATGCCCAGGGCCCCGACGACCAACCAAGAGGGCATTCAAAAAAATAATGGAACAACAACTCCATCCATAACAAGTGGTGAATCGGGAGCGTCCAGTCCCGTCACTGTAGGGAGCATTCTACAGCACCTGTTTCCACCCGCGACAACCAGCAACTCGATGCCCATAAGGGATGCAGTGGAAACAGGTGAGCCCAGTGGAGAGTCGCATCACCAGACAGCACAGCAGCAGCACCACTTGCAGGCTCGACCAGGTTAGTTTGTGGGGTCACATCGCCCTCATCATGATGCCCAACCTCAAAAGACTTCGCCGATGGCGAGCTACCGGTGACACCTGTGGGTGAGATCTCCCCACAGGTAAGCTCCCTGCCCAGCTGTGCCACGAAACCTTTGAGGCATCACTTAGCAGCTGACACAGCATCGTGGGATACCTGGCAAAGTAATATGGGAGTGTATCAGATGTAGACAGCATGACTGCAGGAAACCCTCCCTTCCCACGCATCACTCGTGCCATCAACACTGCCGGGGTCAACCCCCTGAGCCACCGGTAGCCAGCACCTTGCCACGCTCATCCTGGTCTCACCAGCTGAGTCCGTACCACCAAATCATGACATCAACAACCTGTTGCTCCTGACGGAATGATGGGTCACATGATGTCTGCGGGGTCATGCGGTCACCGGAGGCGTTTGACAAGAACCATACGTCCATGTATGCTCTCTAACCACTTGTGCCTCTGCAGTCACTTACACCACCTAGCCACACCAAGCCGAAGTGTACACTGGGCCGAAAGTACGTCAGCATGAATCAGCGAGAATGGAACACTCTCACCTTTTCGTCATGTACTACGTAACTCAAGTGACCGTCTTGCTTTATTTATCTAAAAAGGTAACTAGGGGAGGAGAATAACAAGAGGGCCAATACGGTGCCCCCCCCCAAGTCAAAGCCGTCAGGCACTCCGGAATTAGAGGGAACGTAGGCGCAGCTCGCACCACTACACCTGGCGTCCTTCCAACCTGCATGAGATTGTCTGACCTGCTGGTCAGAATAATAGTACTATGTGTCCTCAAGTGCCTCTAAATAGTGGGGAATAAAATCCCGAAGTACACAGTGGTCAAAATGCCGTAGGCAAATTAATTAGTCATTATTTTACTAATACCTCAAACGAGTGTGTCCATCCCCGAAAGGGGTGTCTCTTTCGGGGATGTACCCGTCCAACCCAACCAAGCTGGAACACTTGGACTCACCCATCGGCAAAAAAACCGGAAACTGAATTTTATTTAGTCATTAGTCTTGAGAGATTTCATGTCAATTTTCACATAATTGAAGGTGCCTGCTTCGGCCACCCTCAGCATAAGCCGACACCATGAGTTTAGTCTGACTTCAGCACTCTGCCTAGCCGGCAACATTGTAGTTCCGCTTCGCGCTGGCCCCCTCAACTTTTGCAGTAACCACCATCATCAATAGTAGCATTGATCAACCGGAACATTTGCATATTCAGTGCCGATGAGGCGACAGTCTGCCTCCCCGTGTTTTAACCAGGGTTTAACATTCTACGAGTCTTTTCAATAATTTGCATGGCTTAGGCCGCTTTTGTAGCATTGATCACTGGCAAATCAGAGTGCGGGGTAGCATCAACTTGTAACATATTAGCGTTAATTCATATGTATACAAACAGTAAGTAAACATCTTAAATCACCATGAGCATTTCATTTACTTTATCCTCGGGGTATTTCGGGCACTGCACCTTACTGCAGCAAAGTGTAAGTAAGGCGTGCGAAGTGGCCTACAACCTCGCCAGTGGGATAAGAGAAACTATGTACTACGTTTGTGCAATTATTGGTAAGTTCAGTATCTGCAAGCTCTCTAAATCGACAAAGGACTCCAGGGACCCATGCAACAATTACCGCACGAACCTCACAAACTCATGGTCACTGTGTTATGGTGCTGGGCAATCTCACCAGTTTTCGCCCTAACTTGGGTAAGCCAGGTAAGGTGGGGACTCACATCAGCATCCCTGGAACCCCTGCACGTCAAAGAAGTGTTCAGTTATTAACGAAGCTGGCCTAATATATATTTCCGTTAAGTACCACACCAAGGTATGTATTCGTTCAGAATTGAATGGTAAATAATGAAAAAAGTATAAAATGTAACATATAAACTGAAATATGAAAATGTAATTGACGCTATTGCTTTCGTCAGCAATAGGTTTTCATTTGCAACACATATGCAAGCACGTGAGACTGTCAACTAAAACATTTGCATAGTATTAAATCAGGTAATTAACTTCAGAGTATTCTTGGACTGTGCTCATGAACAGAAAAAAAAATGTATGATCTGCTGTGTGAAGCATGTCTATGATGATAACAGATATAACTTACATGGGAAAAAATGGATGGATGTGTTACCATTAATGCAAATATTGTGAAGTTTAACTGAAGTAAATTTGTATGGCAGTGTCATTGCAAAACCTACTGAATTGCAATTTACCAGAAGGTGTATAGACAAGATATTAAAAAACCAGAAAATTTCACTGATGTTTCGCACCATTTAATGACTGAAATAGATTTAAAAGACGCTGGTTCCACAAAATACGTAATTGGGACTTATTACATAGTAAAATAAATTTTTAAATTTTATCTAGTTTACTAATTCACAAAGTTCTCTGAGGATCTGAAGTAAAGCGAATGAAAAAAAAAATCATATTCATTAATTTGTGTGGTTTAAAACTAGTGTTACTTGTTGATTTTCACGATTAGCAAAAGTGGTAGATGAAAAATTATTGTTCCGTCAGTGGGCATTGTCTTATCAAACTTTTAATAATTTAAACATTTTCGGCTGGAATTCTGCAAAACACAAGTAAATTTGTACACGTGATTTAACACAAATTTGTAGGCATGTTCTTCATTTTAAACAACAAACAAAATGTACATTATTGTTTAGGAACTAGGAGCAAATGTTGTTATACAAATTTTGCTAGAATTAGTACATTGTTTTCTTGTATTAAAGGATGGCGTTGCTGGACTGAGACACAGCCGATGTATTCATTTATTGCTACTCCAACACTAGATTTAGCTCTTTTTGGAGTTTGAAAATATTACTTCCATGTCTAAATTTTTTCCTTTCGCTGTCCATCGGTTCGATGCTACACCAACTTTACGATACTAAGTAAGAACAGAATAACACACAATTAAAATTCAGTTGAAATTACATGCTGCTTTCATAGCTTCCGAACCAAGTGTGTGCAGCCCCTCTTAACTCGAATAGGGAAAACGATATCTTGCCAAAGATACTCGAAGTCGATGTTCTGCGGTATTACAACTTCAGCATTTAAAACAATTATTACATATTTAAACAATTCGCATAGTTTAAATATATAAAAATATCATCTAGCTTCTTTCTTAAGATTTTGTATAAACCAATGATTGATTTGCATATTTTAATTTTGATAGTTATAGAACAGACTGCTTTGTATGAGCGCCATTCAAATCATGTGTATTTTTATGAATATACACACACAATGGGTTGTAATGCAGTGTTTCGCCTTCACATTTAAAGTTTATATCAACTCAAATGTATTTGTGATAAAAAATAACTGCAGATAAGAGAAGCATCAATAATATTACCCTGAAATCATGGGCCATTCTCCCTATTAATAAAAAAACAATTGGCAAGGCCTCTACAACACCACCAACATAAAGTGAGATTGTGTAGTTTAATGTGTGTTCTGAAGTTGGCAGTTCTGTAGAACTTACTTCGCCTATCTTCGGGAAAAAAATTTATCGGATAAGGTTTGCTCGTTATAGCCTTGAGTTACAACTGTACTTGTATGGTCCTGTGTGTGTTGTCTCAAAAATCTCAATTAAACAATACCTACCAGAACAAAACCCTAAGGCAAAAGATTGAAAATGAATGTTACACCTTTGGTAGAATTACTTAAAGCACAGCTAAATTAAATTAAACTTAACTTCTATGCAGGAATAGCAAAAACTGTGCAATAAAAATTTAAAGAATTTTATGCAAACAATCAATTAAACATAATTTCACCTGAATTTCCTGAGAGGTCGACACAACTCACATTTATACTCAAAACCTCCCTAAAGGGGCTTAAAAATAGAAGCTTTTAGTCTGAAATATAAAGAAACAAATTAAGTAATTAGAAGTTGTAACATTCCAGAAATAAAGAATACTAGCTGAAATTAATTAAAACTACTGCAGAATCACTACTATGCTCAGTTAGTGTGCGTTTAACACTGCAGAAAAGAATATGTATTTCTCTAATCAGCGAAAATACTGTTTTGTGATAGAGGCTTTTGACATGGAAGAGTGAATATTAATGCAACTAACCTCCAATTTTAATACATTTGTATTATGTTTTTCTACTTCTGTTGTGCCAATTTTCCCCCTATTGTATTTTCTTGTCGACCTGTTTAGCAATTTCTCTTTTCTTGATTGCTTTATGTTGACGTACATGAAATAAACATATTTTTATCCATGATGTGAATAACATCTGGAAGTGTAATAGGCCAGTATGGCATATTTTTGCAGAGTGAAAAAAATTTCACATGAATAAATTTTGTGTTGTATGATGCTGTCGAGGTTACTCAAGGCTGGTTGAGTGTTGAATTGCCCGGCGCCATAACACAGTGAAGAGTTAGTGATGTGTTTCGTTCGGGCGACGGCCCAGGGGGCCATGGATGCCTCAGTCAGTTTGCACATGATGTTATCATATACTTACTCTTACACTATTTACACCTTATTACGAGACTGTAGCCCGTCTCGTACGCCTGAAATATGTTACAAAAATTATGGGATGTACTAAAGGGTGTAGCGACCTATAATGAATCAACACACATTCAATTTTGTAAAGCAGTTTATTTACTGTGCTTGAATTCATGTGAATAGTGATGGAAAACGGATCCAGCGCTTAATGCCTGCCGGTGCCCTAGCATGAAAATAAGCATGGTATATGTGGATACACAATAGCGTTAAGCTCTGGTGAGAGTGCGGGTGATTCTCCCTTCGGTACAGTAAAGAGAGAAAACAAATGCTCCAGATAATTAATTAACCATTGCAGTGAGTTGATTACAGCCTAAATGATGGTACCTAGGGGGCTTGCGGAGCAGGCGACCTACGCCGCCATTCTTGCCCTAGTGTTGAGACAAACTGAAGGAGTCACGAAAACCGACGTCAAATGCCTAACAGTAAAACATAACAGGAACACTATGTAATATTACTAATTTTATTGTGAAAAAATTCTATAAATTAACTGAAACACGTTGATGACACCCCCATTGATTAACAAATGTGTGTTAAGGTTGATGTTGTGATGTTGAAGGGGAGTGTTACTGTACTAAATGACATGTTACAAGGTTGGAGGCCTTTGTAAGCAATCTCCCATTTTGAAAATATAATAGCTCTTTTGTTATTAAACATTAAATACATTATTATGTTTCTTGTGAAAAATGTTTGTATTTCACTTCCTGTCATGCATTTGTATTTCACTGGCTACATGTTACCAGGTGGCTGTCTCCTGAAGGGATGGACGAGTCCACCTTTGGCAAAGGGTTGTGGGCTGCCATGCTTGATTGCTCATAATACAATAAAACACACCCATGACTGCAGTTATGAATGATATGAAGCTGCTTGATGTGTTTGGAAAACTGATGCGCACTATGAGTTACAATCTGGAGCACTTATCACTTCAGCTTCGACCTACAGGCCGGTTTGATGGCACTTGGTGGTGCATCATGTCGTCTGACCCGGCGAGAGTTGCTACGACGAAACGATCAATTGCCAGTGCGCCCAACAGCTGTGGCTTTGGGGTACACACCGATTCGGATCACCTACTTATTGTCGACCTGTACTACGCACCCTTGACCTGATGTGGTTGGTGCAGCCCGGTGTAGCTGATGCGGTTGATGTGACTGGTCAGAGTGGTCATACTGAGCTCGTGGATGCGTGGTTCACATCATGTAGTGACTTCATATTCAAATTACTTATTTTAGTGATAGTTAATTCATTTATGCTGTTTTTATTCTGAATATACAGTCTGTCCATGTTAATTAAAATAAAAAGGAAAGGGAAGGGAGTGTGAAAAGATTTAGGCGGCTCTTAACAACGAGGTTTTAAGTGTCGATGAGGGTGAAGCGAGGTAAGTATGGAGCAACTCTAAAATGCAAGGGGCAGAGGAAACGAGAAATCCCCGAGAAAACCCGCTGATCAGCGGCATCGTCTGGCACGATTCCCACTTGGGAAAACCTGGGAGTTACCCGGCTGGGGATTGAACCTGGTTCACCTTTCTGGGAGTCGAGCGCGCTAACCGCTCAATCACTGCGACACCGAAGGGGTAGGGATTGATCACTACAGGTATTCCGGCTAGAGTGCAAGGAGGAGTGTGGATTGGGGGGACCACGCAATACACAATGGTCTCCGAAATGCTGCAGCTGTCTCACTGTGTGATAATTATTTTATTGTTGAGGCATTACAAAGTATTGATGAATTTTAAAAGAGAAATGCCAACTCAAGTTTTTTCTTGTTCAGGTGGCATTCATTATTAAGAGTCCTTCCCATGATTCAAGGCTGAATTTTACTGAGAGATACTTGCCAGTTTGTTAAAATTGCACCACCTATTTTTGAATGTCGTTGATTAAACCGATTAACATTTTTTTTTTGTTCAACTTTTCACATTCTTTGAGAATTCCCTGATTTCAAATAATATGACTACATGTCGCTACATGTTGACTCAGTACCGAGCACCTACAGCGACGAACAAACTACATCCTAATTGACCCAGCCGGCTCGCATGATGTATCCTCGCATGATGTATCGTCGCCACAACACCCTAATTTTCTGCCAACCCCATGACCACAATTTAACATTCTTTGACCACCTACAAAGCAAAACAAACTAAAAGCATTAATGATTTTAAAATAATTATGGGTCTAAAAACATACCTCTCCACCCCACAAACAGTCAAATGTAGTTAAAAACCTAAAACAGAAACACAAAACATGAAATTGCAGTATGCTATTGTAGTGTATATGGTGAGAATTTGTAATACTGCGGTTGGCAGGGCTGGCTGGTGTGTGTGAAGAAGGCGCCCAGGCAAGGAACATAACATTGGCGACGAGGTTTTTATTAAGTAGTGCGCGGATAGTGGTTACAATGGTATCCTTTGAAAGAATGGACGAGTTCGACGAACATTCAGACAATATTGTATCACATTGGAGGCGGTTGCAGCATTATTTTGACGCAAACTCTGTACAAGAGAAAAAGCAGGTCTCGGTGTTGTCTGTAATAGGGAAACACGATCGGCATCTTGTGCGATTTGGTATCGCCTGAGGAACCAGGTAAGGAGTCGTTGGAAGAGCTGGAAACTATAAGACTCACTATAGTCCAAAGATGCTTATGATTGCTGAGTGGTGGAAATTTCATGGGCGTATGCAAAAAGAAAACAAATCCACAGCTGAATTTTCGGTTGCCATTAAACATTTGGCGCAAACATGCACTTTTGGCACTTTTTTGCCGGAGGCATTGCGTGATCGTTTTGTCAGTGGACTACACAGCCAAAACATCCAACAAAAACTCATTGAAGCTGAATATAATTTGGAGCAGGCGCATGCTTTGGCGACAACATTGGAACAAGCAGAAAAACAACATAAGCTGTTTCAGGGTCCTCAGTCGGTATCGAAATATGTATGAAAGTACGGGTACAAAATAAACAACCACAAGGAGCAGGATATTCACAGAGTACGGGTAGTCAGAGGGAGTGTTTTCGTTGTGGCAATAAGTGACGCCTGGCAGCGACATGTCCCTACTTACAATATAAGTGTCATAACTGTTCTAAAGTTGGGCATTTGGCCAGGAAATGTCCTATACAGAAGTAACATGGGGAGTGATAACAACAACCGAAATTAAAATTTTTATTTGTTTGTCGTGCAGCAACCACAAATTTTTGCTAAGGTAGGTTACCAGGTGCCTGTAATGGTAGACCACTTGTGATGCAGGTAGATACGAGATCTGCGATTACTTTATTGTCAAATGAAACCTATCAAGTGTATTGTCCAGACAGGCAGTTATGGAAATCAGACATCAAACTGCGAACATATTTTGGAGATTTCTTACCTTTGAAAGGAGGGATTAAGGTGGAAGTGTTGCATTAGGAACAGAAAATGCAACTGCCACTATTGGTGGTGGACTCGGGTCACCAGCGACTATCCTCTTTACTTGGACGGGATTGGCTTGGACATATCCAGTTGGATTGGGGCAGTATCAGTTCAGTTTCGGTGGATCAGGGTCAAAGTTCCCAGTGGAACCGGCGCTGGCCTCACCAAACCTCCTCTTCAGGTGGCCGATACCTATTAAAAGGTCATACCTTGAGCACTTCTGTCTACTTTTACGTTATCTCCAGCAAGCTAGATCTAAATCGGCTCTTTTCTTTCGCGAGGCACGACCGGGAACTTTGAATTTTGAAGTCAGTCATACTGGTCCGAAATGAATTTAAAAACACACGAAATCTAAATACTTGCAGCTCACACATATATTCATTACCGCATTCGCGCTTGTCCTTCACTCACGGGTAAAAGTTAAGTATGACAGCACACACTTAGCACATTCTCGGCCCAGTATACCCGGGCAGTCATGGACTTAGATTTGGGAAACATCTTGTATCCATGATTGTTTCTTGCCTCCTCGCCACCGTGCGCAAAGAGCATCGTACTATCCACACTGCAGTCTTTCGTTTCGCTCGTCTCATTAACACACACACATTCTCACACACTACCATTCTCAGACCTTCGATCTTGTCCATTCCTGAAAACTTTCGTCTTCTTTACATCATCCAAACTCGTGTTCCGGGGGCCATCGCTGGGGTCGTTATCATCGGGGTTACTGGAACAGAACAAGTCTTATCCAGGAAGTGTCTTTATCGGGGAATGTCATATTCGGTGTTTGGTCAAGGAGCCGCCAGAGGTGTAGGACTAGTACCTGAACACAGTTTACCCCATGAAGGGCTTACCGTGATCGAAGGTACGCATCCCGTATGTGCTGAAGTCATCCTTGTAGATCAAGGATGGGTCAAAATCTTCCCCCCTTCGCCAGAAGCACTCTTTGAGCAGGCTCAAGAGTGCCTCCTTGTTCGCCGGCAGATCCACCTGGGCGATGGTGAGCCTGTCCACGCACTCCATGTGGGGGAAGAGGATCTTCTCACCCCCATCTATCGACCTAACTAGCAGGGCTACTGCTGCCATCATGATCTTTGGTTCTTCCAGTCTTGAGATCTGGACTACTCGTACGACTTCGTCGTAGAGTTCCCAGGGTTCCTTCAGGTGGGCTCCTAAGGGACAGACTTCGACTGAATCATCGATCATGTTCTTGTTTGAAGGCCAGTCTATGGTGACAGTACTCTCGGAAGAAGGCACCATCTCGTTTCTCCTTACCTGGGATCTGAGAAGAGAGACTTCCCTTTCTACTCTTTCCTGAGTTACTTCTTCCCTATCTCTCTCCTCACTCTCCCTTACTTTCCGAAGAGTGTGGACCGCTCTTTTTCTTTGGTCCCTTAGGAGTTTACCCATGTTGCGAGCAACATGGGCAAAGCCCTCCCTTACTAAATGCTAACTCAAGTTTTTTCTTGTTCATGTGGCACTCATTATTAAGAGTCATTCCCATGATTCAAGGCTGAATTTTACTGAGAGATACTTGCTAGTTTTTTAAAATTGCACCACCTAGTNAAGAGTCATTCCCATGATTCAAGGCTGAATTTTACTGAGAGATACTTGCTAGTTTTTTAAAATTGCACCACCTAGTATTTGAATGTCATTGATTAAACCAATTATCATTTTTTTTGTTCAACTATTCACATTCTTTGAGAATTCCCTGATTTCAAATAATATGACTACCTGTCGCTACATGTTGACTGTTGGGTATGACTCAGTGCCGAGCACCTACAGCGACGAACAAACTACATCCTGATTGACCCAGCCGGCTCGCATGATGTATCCTCGCATGATGAATCGTCGCCACAACACCCTAATTTTCTGCCAACCCCATGACACCAATTTAACATTCTTTGACCACCTACAAAGCAAAACAAACTAAAAGCATTACTGATTTTAAAAGAATTATGGGCCAAAAAACATACCTCTCCACCCCACAAACAGTCAAATGTAGTTAAAAACCTAAAACAGAAACACAAAACATGAAATTTCAGTATGCTCTTGTAGTGTATAAGGTGAGAATTTGTAATACTGTGGTTGGCAGGACTGGCGTGTGTGAAGACAGCGTCCGGGCAAGGAACATAACATTGGCTACGAGATTTTTATTAAGTAGTGTGCGGATAGTGGTTACAATGGCAACCTTTGAAAGAATGGACGAGTTCGACGAACATTCAGACAATATTGAATCATANATACTGTGGTTGGCAGGACTGGCGTGTGTGAAGACGGCGTCCGGGCAAGGAACATAACATTGGCTACGAGATTTTTATTAAGTAGTGCGCGGATAGTGGTTACAATGGCAACCTTTGAAAGGATGGACGAGTTCGACGAACATTCAGACAATATTGAATCATANTAGTGGTTACAATGGCAACCTTTGAAAGGATGGACGAGTTCGACGAACATTCAGACAATATTGAATCATATATGAGGCGGTTGCGGCATTATTTTGACGCAAACTCTGTACAAGAGAAAAAGCAGGTCTCGGTGTTGTCTGTAATAGGGAAACACGATTGGCATCTTGTGCGATTTGGTATCGCCTGAGGAACCTGGTAAGCAGTCGTTTGAAGAGCTGGAAGCGATACTTAAGACTCACTATAGACCAAAGATGCTTATGATTGCTAAGTGGTGGAAATTTCATGGGCGTATGCAAAAAGAAAACAAATCCACAGCTGAATTTTCGGTTGCCATTAAACATTTGGCGCAAACATGCACTTTTGGCACTTTTTTGCCGGAGGCATTGCTTGATCGTTTTGTCAGTGGACTACACAGCCAAAACATCCAACAAAAACTCATTGAAGCTGAATATAATTGGGAGCAGGCGCATGCTTTGGTGACAACATTGNCAGCCAAAACATCCAACAAAAACTCATTGAAGCTGAATATAATTGGGAGCAGGCGCATGCTTTGGTGACAACATTGGAACAAGCAGAAAAACAACATAAGCTGTTTCAGGGTCCTCAGTCGGTATCGAAATATGTATGAAAGTACGGGTACAAAATAAACAACCACAAGGAGCAGGATATTCACATATTCAACAAAGCCCTCCCTTACGAACAAGACTGGATTCCAGGCACAAGGCAATCCATAATTTGGCTCTTCTGGATTTGTCTTAATCGGTATTGTCGGATCCGGGTTTGGGTCTTCCGGGTCAGCCAGTTGTAGGACTGACCCAGTCAATTTTGGCACCTGTGCCTACCGCACAATTGGTGCAGTTTCTATCGGTATTTCCTTTTCTTTCGTTGGTGTTGGGGGCGTGGGAGAACTATCCATTTATATTTCAATTAGAAACACTGTTTGAAATAAGTGCTGTTGTGGTTCACCCATTTTGGTTTTCATATGTCTCTGGATCGTCTCTGTCCACACCCAGAGTCTGTTTCAAGCTCTGGCTTAGCCACCACACATCGAAATGTTCGTTCCTTTTTCCTGCATCAGTCAGTAATTCTAGCACACGAGGCGCCAGAACCCTGTCAGAGAGCATTTCCCGGATGTCGATCTGTCCATGACTGTCCTCAAAAGAGGTCCAAAGATCCTCGATTTTTGGATAGTCATGTAGAAGATGCACGGAAGTGTCAGCCACCCCGCACACCACACAGTCTGGATCTTGCACCAAGGCCATCGGTCACAACTTCGCCTTGAAGTTCCCGTGTCCATTCAGGAACTGTGCACTATAGTTGCCTATGGAAAGCCACCTCATGGGCAGCCACAACCGAACCATGGGAAANGTCCATTCAGGAACTGTGCACTATAGTTGCCTATGGAAAGCCACCTCATGGGCAGCCACAACCGAACCATGGGAAAGATCTCGTAGGTTAGTCTTCTATTTTCAGAATTTTCTCACCGCTCTTGCCAGGCATCCAGTGTTCTTTCCCTCAGTGCCTTTATTTCATCTGGGGGGATAGCGTCCACCCCTTTCCTTCTACTGATTTCACCTCTCTTTTTTATGAGGAGGTCCAGTGGGATTTATGCGACGAGTATATGCAAAGCATCGTTAGAAGTTGTCCTGCAGGCCTTGGTGGTCGCAAGTAACACAGCATGCTGCGCACTTATCACATTTCTCCTAGTGTGAACCTTTTCATCCTCCCGGTACCATACGCCTGCAGCGTATGTCACCACTGCCAGGAAGACTGACCGGTACATCAGCTTCAACGTGTGGTAGCCTAGTCCCAAGTTTGCAGGTGCAACAGCTCTTAGTCGGTGGAACATTACAACGGCCTTGTTCACGGCATAGCGAACATGACCATGGAATGCGAGACGGGTTTGTAACACAACTCCCAGGTACTTCATCTCTTGGACGNGCTAGTATTAATAGGAGTCCGTCATCTGCATTACCATAGATCACACAGCCACCCGGGAGGGTCAGCCACAGCAGTTCTTCGAAGATGATGTTCCACAGAATCGGGCCAAGAACAGATCCTTGTGGACAGCATTTACTGAGCACCTTGATCTATCTGTGTTCCCCCAACCGGAGTTCACATGTTCTTTCATTCATGAAATCCTTGATGAGTCCATGCAGGTACTTGCGGCACTCCAACAAACTAATTTGCCACAAAATTTGCGGCCACCACGCATTGTCAAACGCCCCCGAGATATCCAAGGCGATGGCTAAGACATAATCCTGTTCATATTGTCTTACTTGATTAACCATGTCGATAATGGCCTTCTCGGTACTTTTTCACTTGATGAATCCATACTGTCTTGCATGGATTCCTTGAACTATGTCCAGGTACTCCATGAGCCGCCTGTTCACTAGACGCTCCAAGACTTTCCCCATTACAGATAGCAATGTAATGGGGCGGTAGAATTTGGCCATTCTCGGGTTCTTACCAGTGCCTTTAAATATGACATTTAACAGCTCTCTTTGCTGGTGGTTCAGGGCCAGGTTTTTAAGGCCCGAAAACCAGAACATCCTCCATCCTCCCGCAGTGCATCTGTACTCTGATGAGTAAGACAGTGCATGGCACTTTCTCCTCTTGGTCTCTTCGGGCCATTCACTTTTCTTTCTTGCCGTAACTCGGTATTCTACCGGTTTTCTCTTTAAAAACCTGTCCTCCTCGCCAGTCAAGAGTACTCCGACTTACACTTGTTAAAGCCTTTACCTGAGCACCCTTTTATGGGTCATCAGAAATTCGCCGATTCCATTTATCGAAATCCTCCAGTCTTCTACCAATTTTGGTGGCGAATTCACTCCATATCCGGTATAGATGTTGGTTCTCTATTATGGTTCTTGCTTCCAAGTGAATGCCCATCTCTTCAATTTTCACTCTGAATTCACATCTCAGATCTTCTGTTTTAAAGCAGATCATAAGCACATGCTGTGCGGTTTAGTGGACGCCGCAAACCTCGCAGAGCGGAGATATCACAAGCCACAGGCTGTGTAACTTCGCCTTGAAGTTCCCATGACCAGTGATTAGTTGCATGTTGTAGAAGTTCGTGGTCATCGACTTACAATTAAGCCTCGTTCTAATGTCGGGAAGGAGCTCATATGTCTGCCTTCCTTTAGTGCAGTTCGTCCATTTGGTTTGCCATTCCATGATGGTATCTTTATAAACAGCTTCCTTTTCTTCCTTCGACANCGACGCCGCAAACCTCGCAGAGTGGAGATCTCACAAGCCACAGGCTGTGTAACTTCGCCTTGAAGTTCCCATGACCAGTGATTAGTTGCATGTTGTAGAAGTTCGTGGTCATCGACTTACAATTAAGCCTCGTTCTAATGTCGGGAAGGAGCTCATATGTCTGCCTTCCTTTAGTGCAGTTCGTCCATTTGGTTTGCCATTCCATGATGGTATCATTATAAACAGCTTCCTTTTCTTCCTTCGACAGACTGCCAGCTCGCGATCTCTCCACCACGAGGCCCCTGTATCTGACCAGCAGGTCCGCAGGCAGCACTACAGCAACAACTGGGAGAGACTCGTTGGGTACAGTCTTATACGCCCTTGTGAAAGTCAGCAGAGCAGCTCTTTGTGCACTAATTAGTTTTCTTTTGTGCCACGAAAGGTCGGCACGGTGGTGCCACATCACAGTTCTATAGAAATAATTGCTTCAAATACCGCTTTGTATATGGTAAGGAGGGTACCATAATTCAGTCCCCAACTGGTGTTGCCAATTCTTCACAATTTTTGGAACATCACCACTTCCTTCCGCGACACATACTCCACGTGCTTAAGAAAACTCATTTTATAATCCATGATGACTCCCAGATACTTAAACTCCTGCACATACTTAATCGGGTGTCCCCCGAAGCGCACAGTCGGGTATCTTATGAGCTTTCCTTTGACAAGCATGATCTTCGTTTTTTCTGTGGAGAATTGCAACTTGGTGTATTTTGCCCATTCGCATGCTTTCTCCATTATCATCGTCACCTTAGTTTCTAATTCCTTTCTGGAATTGCCTGACACAAGTACCAAGCCATCATCTGCGTACCCAAATATTGTGCACCCCCTGGGGAGTTACAATTCCAGGAAGCCGTCAAAGAGGATATTCCATAGGATCGGTCCAAGAACCGAACTCTGGGGACAACCTTTAGCCAACTTATTCTTCACCTGTATGTTCTTGTTTGTATAGATACTCCATCTATTTGCAAAGAAGTCCTGGATGATCCTGTCGATGTTCGCCGGACATCTCTTCATTGTCAATCTATGCATCACTTCCAGCCACCAGGCATTGTCAAACGCTCCAGAAATATCTAGAAAGATAGCCATAATGTATTTCTGAGGGACCTATTTAAGTTTTTTCATCACGTCTGCCAGCGCGAAGTCTGTACCTGTTCGTCTTCGGAATCCATATTGGAATTCATTTAATGTCCCTTCTGCCTCTAAGGCCATGGTGAGCCTTCGATTTAACAGTTTCTCGTAGACTCTGCC
The DNA here is from genome assembly GCA_002778355.1 of Clitarchus hookeri. Taxonomy (NCBI): domain Eukaryota; kingdom Metazoa; phylum Arthropoda; class Insecta; order Phasmatodea; family Phasmatidae; genus Clitarchus; species Clitarchus hookeri. Next base: position 16,443 of record NQII01009236.1, on the reverse strand, counting down.
TAGCGCCGGAAGCAACGTAAGTGGCCTGTAAGATTTGGGGTCATCCATGTCCTTCATATTTTCTTTGTGCAAGATTATTAAGCAGCCCATTTTCCAGAGGGAGGGAAACACTCCGGTTTGGAAACAGTCATTAACAATATCCAATAATATGCGCCTGATCCGGGAGAAGCACCTTTTCAGGATCTCTGTCGTGATTCCATCTATTCCAGGAGATTTGCCATTCTTCATCTTGTGCATAGTTATAGTGAGCTCTTCCATGGTGAAATCAGGTGCGTCCTGTTCTTCTGGCTCCACTGCCATAGACTGTCTCTTCGCGGAATGC
>NQII01009236.1:0-15343 GCA_002778355.1 Clitarchus hookeri | reverse complement strand
TACATTGTCCTCGCATCGTGGCACATCATAAACAATTATTTTGGGGTCGCGTCTCCTTGGCGCTTCCAATTTCAGTCCTAATGACTGGATTTTCGCCACATTGTTGATGCTTTGGAGGGTCTTCTTGTCTCCTGCTTCCACTAATACCCCTCCGCCTTGTATGCCTCTTATATTTCTAACTTTGAGGCCCTCTACTTTGGGNAGAAACGGTCCTTATCTGTGAGTGCGCTCCGTACACAAGGGTCGCACTGGAGCACCATGTTAACCCTGTCTGCTTCTCTTCGGCCAGTCCTGTTGCTGATTGAGACACCTCTCTTAAATTACTTTAAAGTGTTTCCTCCACAAATTCCATCTCGAAAGTTCTGCCTGAAAATGGTTTCAGGCAGTTCTACATTGTCCTCGCATCGTGGCACATCATAAACAATTATTTTGGGGTCGCGTCTCCTTGGCGCTTCCAATTTCANCATTGTCCTCGCATCGTGGCACATCATAAACAATTATTTTGGGGTCGCGTCTCCTTGGCGCCTCCAATTTCAGTCCTAATGACTGGATTTTCGCCACATTGTTGATGCTTTGGAGGGTCTTCTCGTCTCCTGCTTCCACTAATACCCCTCCGCCTTGTATGCCTCTTATATTTCTAACTTTGAGGCCCTCTACTTTGGGATCAAATCACTTCTGGAGTATTTCCCTTGTTTCTGTGCTCGTTTTTCCCTCAGCCTCCGGGTCAACCAGTACAATTTTCTTAGCCGGTTTAGGTTTATACTCCACGCCGGCTGCCTTTGCATAACTTTTTATGACAGGGACCTCCGGTGTTTGTGGCCTGGTTGCTTCAACTTTTGGTCCGCTAAATTCAGCCTGCTGAAGCCTTCCGAGTAGCTGGCTACTCTGGATCAACACTCCATCGATATTGCCTTGAATCTGGCTCAATTTAGGGACCAGCCAGTTTTCATGCGTTGAATTAATTTTTGAGCTTTAGCTCATAATCCACTTTTGCATTGTTTCGACAAGTTCTTTTGTCTCCTCATGCATCTTCATGATGCTCTCCCTTTATGTTGCCAGTGAGTCTCTTCCAGTTATCACCTCCTCTTGAAACCTAAGTTTCCTTTTGGCTTTTGCCGCACTTGTTGCCGGGTCTTCTTCCACTGGTCACATGGAGGACCTGGGGGCTGCCTCTGCTTCCTATGCGTCAGGGAAGACCAGTCTGGACGGTTCGAGGGGCTTGCCCCTTTTACCCACCAGGGTAAATTCCTGCATACTTCTTGTGGCTGACCTTAAGTCCACTTCCTCTTCTGACGAAGAGGATACCTCTTCTGACTCTGTAGAGCCGGCCCCCTCACCTTCCACAACAGGGGCAGAGTCATCTTCTTCCTCTTCAGACTCCTTCATCTGAAGCTCCCCATCATATACTTCCTGCACCCAGGAGTCCACTACGGATTCTTTTACGCCTTGCACGTTTTTCCATATTTACGGTGGATCCGTTTACTTCCAGCTGGCATTGGGAATTTACTCCAATTAAAATTGGGGCCCCTCAGTCTTACTAGTGCCGTCAGTGCCACCTCACTTGGGACAAGCTCTCTCTTCAAAAAACCTGTAAGGCCTTTCCTTTTTTCCTTTAGGGTTGGGGAACCCTCCATTTCTGTTAGCCCCAGTGCCTCCATGATTACCAGTCTTTGTTGCCCACCAGGGCTACTGTAATATGCCATGGTGCTCTTGCGGCAACAGGACCCGCACGAAGGATCTTCGCTCTTCTACAGGTTCTGGAAGTCTCTTAATTTAAATAGTACAATTAAAAAAACAATAAGCCCTAACACTTACACAAGTCTCTATGTGTGCTCGCTGACGCAAGTCCCCATACTACACACAATAAATGTACATGAACATAAAAAATAAGGCCCAAATATCCCTCCACTAGTCAAGTCTCAGGGGCAGCCTGAGGCCGTAGGCCTCAGACCAGCTTGAAGAACTCTCTTCTCCCTCTTAACCATCCACAGGGGATCCCGCTAGGGGAATTGTGGTCACGCACAGACTGTGTCCGGTGGACTGATGACCCTTTGGCCCGTTTATCCACCCGGCCACGCAGAGGCGGGGAGACAGTGTGCCATGTTGACCTCTTCGACTTCCCAGTAAACTGTTCAGTGTCCGAGGGCAACCAGAGCAACTTCTTTAATCAGATTTCGTTCACAGCGGAACCAACTCACTGTAGGTCTGATCTCAGGGCGACACTTTCCGGTGCGGTACCCTGAGAAAACCTGGTGGTTCAGGGCCAGAGGGAAGTAAATATTTCAGGGTAGGTTGTTAAGGAGAAAGTGCTCAAGAGGTTTCTTCATAGNGAGACAGTGTGCCATGTTGACCTCTTCGACTTCCCAGTAAACTGTTTAGTGTCCGAGGGCAACCAGAGCAACTTCTTTAATCAGATTTCGTTCACAGCGGAACCAACTCACTGTAGGTCTGATCTCAGGGCGACACTTTCCGGTGCGGTACCCTGAGAAAACCTGGTGGTTCAGGGCCAGAGGGAAGTAAATATTTCAGGGTAGGTTGTTAAGGAGAAAGTGCTCAAGAGGTTTCTTCATAGTTATGCAGAAATATTTAATGGGGCCTCCTGGAAAATCAAATACTTTGAGACCAACTTTAATATCAAGGATGGGGTTTCACCAGTTTTTCTCAAGGCAAGATTGGGACCGTATGCAATGAAAGAGAAAGTAGAACAGGAGCTACAGTACTTGGAGCAACAACTAATTTTGGAAAAGGTAAGCTACAGTAATTGAACTAGCCCCCTGGTGGAGGTACCAAAGGCCAATGGCATGGTAAGGTTGTGTACAGATTTTAAGGTTATAGTAAATCATAGGATTGAGCTGGCATGCCGGCCATTTCCATTATTGATTATATTTTTGCATCATTTTGGCAAAAGGTCTGGAGTTTTGTGTGCTGGACCTGTCAAACACTTACTAGAAGTTGGTGGTGGGAAAAGACTCACAAGAGATGGTGACAGTAAATACTCACAAGGGTTTGTATCGATATAGGAGAAAGCCTTTTGGATTATCATGTGATCCAGGCATTTTTTAAGCTGTGATGGAGCAGATTTTGCAGGGCATACCAGGGGTAGTGGCATATTTTATGATATCCTCATAACAGGGTGTTTAGTAGAGGAGTGTGCAAGAAGAATGCTGCAGATGTTGCAATAACATGGGGTAAGGGCAAGAAAAGAGAAGTAATATTTCCTTGAAGGTGAGATCAAATTTTCCTTGACCACCATCTACGGACCTAAGAAGGCAGTCCCACCTCTAGCAGCGGCACAGTTGCAGCGGTGGATTCTTGTCCTATCAACATATTGACTATTCGCTTGAGTATAGAAAGGGGCAGGACATGGGTAATGCCGATGCGCTGTCAAGGTTACTACTACCTCATGCACAGATCATAGAGCAACCAGTCTTCCTAATTCAGAATTTTCAAAACCTGCCGATTAACGTGGAAGAGATAGCAAGGGAGACAGAACAGGACGAAGCACTGAAATCTTTAAAAAAAAAATATGCTAGGAATGGGTGGACAAATCAACGAGCCCAACATCAAACCTTACACAAGCAAGAGGGATGAGTTGGCTGTGGAAGACAATTGTATAATGTGGGGAGACAGGGTAGTAATTCCACAAGCGCTTAGAAAGGGTGTATTGCAGATGTTGCATGAAGATCATCCCGTGATGATGCGGATGAAAATGCTGGGGAGAAGTTATGTGTGGTGGCCTGGAATGGACGATGAGATTGAAAACACGTTGAAGAGGTGCACGGCTTGTCCGCTGTCTAGACATAACACGTCTGAAAGGTCAAGGTATCTTGGCCAGACTTCTCGGGTGGGGGAAGGAGTAGATGTCGACTTTGCAGAAAAAGAAAGGAAAAATACTATTGGTTTTGGTGGATGCATATTCTAAAAGGGTGGAGGAATGGCTAATGAAGAGCACCACGGCGGAGGAAACAAATGAGAAGCTGCGAACAGCATTTGCAGCATACGGTTTGTCAGAAATGCTTGTGGCCAATAATGGGCCTCAGTTTTTTCGGAGGAATTTAGGCAATTTTGCAAGGCAAATGTTATTCCACTGCAGCTAACACCACCTTTCCACCCACAATCAACTGGAGCAGCGGAGAGAACAATGCAGTCAGTGAAGATAGGACTCAAGCCGGCCTAGGTGAATGGTTTATCAGATAGGGGAGGGGGGACAATATTCTTGCATCATATGATTGATAAGTGGTTGTTTGCTTACCACAATACACCGCACACGACTACCAGAAAGACCTCAGCTGAAATGTTTTTGAGAAGGAAACCACATACTAGGTTGTTTTTGGTGAGGCCAAACCTACCGGAATATCATGACAAAGGGAGCAAACTAAGAAGGATTCAAGATGCCCGATTCAGAGTGCAGGATCTTGTGTTGGTGAAAAGTGTCCGAGGGGAACAACCCAGCTGACTACCAGGGTGTATTGTAGAAGTAGTGAGCCCAGTAACATACAGGATCAAGGTTGGTGAAGTAATAAGATTTTGTCATCGAGATTACTTATGCAAGAGCCAACTGCAAGAGGAAGTACCCATGCGTGAACATAGGAATTCACCCGGGATAGCACCTAAACAACAAGCGGGTTGAAGTGTGGTATCTTCTGGGGAAGCAGGAGCAGCATCAGCACCAGAACAGCCAGCATCGGGCGCAGTATCAGTACCAAAGCAGCTATTGAATGGGGCAGCGCCATCGGCACCAGAGCGACTAGAGACTAAACCAGAGGGCCAGGCAGTGGAAAGCCACGGGGAGCAGCAGGCGTGGATTTGGTGGGGAAACCACAGCTCCTTTTAGACTGGTAATTCAAAGGTGCAGTGGAAGTTTAAAGCGTCCCCCAATGTGGTGGAAGTGGTAGATGGGAAGTTTTTTTTTTGTTTTATCTGTGTTGGTTTGGGCCATTTGGGTCTTCAAAACTACTGTAAATACTAAATTTAGGACGGAGAAGTGTAGTGTATATAGTGAGAATTTGTAATGCTGCGGTTGGCAGGACTTGCGAGTGTGAAGTTGGCATCCGGGCAAGGAGCATAACACCTACCTATATTGTTGAATTAATATATAGTGCCTCATGACACCAAATGGACTATTTCACAAGGACAGACATTCTATATATTTCACTTTACATAAATCATACTTGAAAATTATTACTTATATCCTATGTAAGCATAACAATTTCGTACATGCAACATTTGTAATATCTTTTGGAATGCTTAGTTCTTCATAGTAAAATTTTTGTATTCGGAAATGAAAAATATAGAAATGAACTAGTGAACTTAGTGTCTGGCAACGTCACAGGGGAATACTGAAGGACTATTTTGTAGCAAAACCTTTTGGTAATATTTAACAAGTTAGACGGTTGTGCACATTTTTTAAAGCAAATGGTAAAAATAAATATGTGCAATCATACGCTGCATTAGACTGCAGTGTTTAAAAGACAATAATAATGTAATTTCTCGCAAGTCTGATATTAGGTGTGTATATAAGAATATAAATTGATATGCATTTATAAATATATTTGTGTATTTATAACTATGCATATATATAAATATAGATATACACTTAATGAAGCAAAATATCTTAACCCAGTGTGTCCATGTCTGGGGGAGGGGGAGTGGAAGTAATTCAAAATTCCCACCACTGATTTGTATTTAAATTTTCCACCAAAGTAGTGCTACGGGCCACCATTTTGGTTTAGTTCATGACAAATCTCTTACGTTGCTGTGATCGCAGTAGTCGCTCGGTCAAATATTACAACATACGATATACTGATATAGTAACCCCTTATTTATCTTTGCGCGAGACGTAGATCTGATCTCGAGTGACATTGCATGGAGCTACACATGTGTGCGTCACCGCGCATGGAAACCTGCCTTAACACGAATGAAAACTGAACAAGTCATGGTCTTTGACCTATCACCTAAAGTGCCCTCACTGTGCTACATACAAGTGTGGCACAACCGGAGTGGAACTGGACGCATGTGTGACTTGCCCTGCCAAACGACTACCATTGCGCGCACACCTAGGAACTGGTTACATTTAAGAAAAAGTTTACGTGTGTTTAGCATGTACTCGGGACCGCGGCACTCTGCATATCCACACCAGAGGTGAGACCATTCCAACGATGATGTCACCGAACAGCCGCGATACGACTTCCGCGCTACCACGGTGCGAGGTGGCGAGTCCATGGGGTGAGTCCCGAGGAGCATCCAAGGTCGGGACAGGGTGTGCAGCGAGACTGAATCAGGTGAGAACCCCCCCCCCTCCACAAATTCATAATGCTTCCGAAGTGCTCAGGGAACAGTGTGGAAGATGTAGATCTATTCCTCACACATTGCGGTGAAAAATTGAACAGGTATGGTGCACCACCTGGGAATGGGCCAGTACGAAACTGCATGGTGCAGCATGGGAATGGTGGTCACACTGGCGATGCATGGACTTGACCTGGATGGGCTTTAAAGGGGGATTGAGGAATCGGTTCTGAGATGCCGACGTCAGTGCAGACTGTTACGCCTAGTTTTATGGCAACAAACAGCGAGAAGACGAGTCATTGGAACACTTCATTGCTAGGAAACTCCAGCTATTCGGGCGCATGTTACCACATGCACCCATCCACGAAGCCCTTCTGGACATCACCAGAGGGCTGCACGGGCCCATGCAGCCATTCCTACCTACAACCACCGGAGAAGCAGTGGAGGACTACGTGAAGAGGGCGGTAGTGGCCGAATGCGGGCTGCCTCGCATGTTTAACATCTGTGCCACGCTCCCTAGAGAATCCAGTCCGAGCAGAACAAACATAGCCAAGACATGCCAACCGCAGTCAAATCTGTCTACCCACCAGCGATTGACAACGAGGTGGAAAGGCCCAGCTGAGCCATCAGGCAGTGCGAGATGACCAGGTATGTCCTAAGGAATGTAAGTATGAAGGCAGGCCAGGTGGGTAAGTAGGTAGGCAGGGCATTTAGGTAGTAGGTGGGCAGGTGGTTAAGTCAGTAGTTAGCAGGACAGATATTTTGTAAATCGCCTGGGCAGGTAGGTAGATAATTCGGTAGGCAGGTCATGTAGGTAAGAAGAAGGCAGAGAAGGTAGATAAATGAGTGGTCAGATAGCCAGGTCAGTAGGTAGGCAGGGCAGGTAGGTAGGTATCTAGGTAGACAGGACAGGCAGATAAATAGGTGGGCAGTGCAGTTAGGTAGGTCAGTATGTAGGCAGGACAGGTATGTCGGTCAGTAGGTAGGCAGGGCAGGGAGGTAGGTAAGTAGGTAGGCAGGCAGGGATAATAGGTAAGTAGTTAGGCAGTGCTAATAGACAACAAGGTAAGCAGGGCAGACAGGTAGATTAGTAGGTAAACAAGGCAATTAGGTAAGTAGGTCGGAAGGTATAAAAGTAGGTCAGCAGGTAGGTAAGTAGGTCGGTATTTCGATAAGTAGATCGGCAGTTAGGTAAGTAGGTAGGAAGGGCAGCAAGGTAAGTGGGTAGGCAGGGCAGGTATATAAGTAGTTGGTCATGTGGCTGGTTGGTAGGTAAGCAAGGCAGGTAGTATAGTAGGATAGGTAGGTAGTAAAGTAAGTAGGCAAGGCAGGTAGGTATAAAAGGAGGCAGTGCAGGTAGATAAGTAGGTGGGCAGGGCATGTTGGTAGATCAGTAGGTAAGCAGGTCATTTGGGTAGTTCAGTAGGTAGGCTGGCAGGTATGTAAGTAGGTCGGCAGTTAGGTAAGTAGGCAGGCCAGGCAGGTAGGTAAGTAGGTTGATAGGACATGTAGATAAGTATGTAGACAGGTATGTAGGTCAGTAGGTAGGAAGGGCAGGAAGGTTAGTAGTTCGGCAGGGCAGGTAGTTAAGTAGGTCGCCAGGCAAGGTAGGAAGCTATGCAGGTAGGCAGGGCAGGTATGTAAGTAGGTGGTCAGCGCAGGATAGTAGGTAAGCAGAGCTGGTAAGTAGGTTGGCAGGGGAGTTAAGTAGGTAGGCAGGGCAGTTAGGTATGTAGATAGACAGGGCAGATAAGGAAATAGGTAAGCAAAGCAGGTATGTAAAGTAGGTCATTAGGTCGGCTGGTATGTATGTAGGTAGGCAGGGCAGGTAGGTAGGTCATAAGGTAGGCAGGGCAGGTAGGTACGTCAGAAGTAGTCAGGTCAGGTAAGTAAGTAGGCAGGGCAAGTAGGTAAGTAAGTCGACAGGTAGATAAGGAGGTAGGAAAGGCAGGTAGGTATTTAAATAGGCAGTGCGTGTAGGTAATTAGGTGGACAGGATAGGTAGGCAAGTTGGTCGACAGGTAGGTAATTGGGTAGGCAAGTTTATAAGTAGGTAGACCAGTATGTGGGCTGGTAAGTAAGGAATTCGGTATGTGGATATATTTGTTGATGTATAGGTAGGTGGGTTTGTTTTGAATGGTAATGTTCATATTCGAATAGTTAGCTATGGAGGTAATTATAAAATTATGTAGGTGGTAGGTGGATAGATGTTAAGAAGGTCTATGTGTATGTTACTGTATAGGTAGAAATGTAGGTACAGGTTTTGTTATTTTATAAGTGGGCAGGCATGTAGTTAGGTACATAGTTTGTTAGGGTGGTAGAAAGAAGCGTTTTTATTAAAGTATTTTGGTTGGTAGGTAGTTAAGTAAATAAGTGTCTAGGAACGTATTTATGGATGTTCTTAGTTAATTATGTAGTATAAATATTTTTAAGTATTAGGATAATTAGTAGGTTGATATGGGCTTAAGTTGTTCGGTATTTATACATGTAGGTATGTAGTTTGGTCGATATGCATATATGATGGTATCTAATTATAATGTATGTAGGTGGTTAGTTTGGTAGGAAGATAGGTTTGTAAATATTTAGGTAAGTAGGGTGGTAATTAGTTATAGAGAAACATGGTAGTTCAGTAAGATAGTTAGGTATTTATGAAGGAAATTAGGTACATAATAATATATATCCAGTGTCATGTAAGAAGGAAATAAGGTATGTAGGAAATTAGGTATGAATGAAGTTAGTTGGGTTAGATAGTTAGGAAGGTTTCTTTTTAAAATACTTGTAGGTAGTAAGGTAGGTAGGTATGGAAGGTACGGAGGTATTTAATAATGGAGAAAGGTAGGTTGATGTTTAATAAATTAGGTGAAGAGGTAGGTAAGAGGTTAAGATAGGTAGTTGAACATAGTTGAGGTAGGAATATAAGTAAAGTAATTAAATTATGTAGGTATTGTAACTTTGAATGTAGTTAAGGAATCTAAGTAAATAGCTAGTTATATATGAAGTTGATTATGTATGAAATTAATGTTAGTTGTTAAGATAGGTAAGGTATTAGGTATGGTGGTAGGTAGTTAGTTAAGTAAGTATTTATGTAGGGTGGAATATATGTCTGTTATTATGTATATATGAAGATATGTAGGTAAGTAGGAAGATGGTAAGTTTATAAGATATATAGATAGGTACGTAGGAATGTAGGTATGTAGGTGGCTGGTTAATTGGTGTTTAGGTATTTGGGTTTGGTGTGGGATGTTAGTTCCGTCGTTAGGTAGGTTTGTATTTACATAGATGGCTGTTAATTTAGGGAGGTGGCCGTGTGTGTAGGTAGGCCGGTATGTATGTAGGAAATACATATTCAGTTATTTTGTTAGCGAGTAAGACAGGCAAGTAGATAGTTGGGTGTGAAGGCATGGAATATATAAAACAGTTGGCAGGTAGGTTGGTAGGTATGTATGGATGGAGGCAGATATGTATTTAATAAAATAGGTAGTATGAGCGGTGGGGAGTTATTAGTTACATTTATNCAGGTGGGGAACAATTTGTTACGTTTATAGGTATGTAGGAATAAATGTTGATATGTATGAAATTAAGGTAGTTATATAAGATGGGTAAATGTGGTAGGTAAGTAGGGTAGATAGTTTTATTGTAAATTTAGGTAAGTGTGTAGCAACAAAGGTAGATAAGTAGAAAGATTGGGAGTTAGTGGGTTAATAGTTGGGTAGGTAGGTTTTTAGATTTGTATGAGTGCGAATATTATGTGGTTTTGTTGTATATTAGTAAAAAAGGTAACTGGGTTGGTAGGTATGAAGTTAAGGAAGGTATGAAGTTAAGAAATATATTAAGCATTTAAGATAATGTTTTAAGGTAGATATTTAAATACATTGTAATTTGATAAGTAGCTAGTTATGTGGGAAGATAGATATTTGGGATTTAGGTACAGTATGTAGGTAGCTAGATAGAAATGGTAGGCAGGAAGGTAGGTAAGTAGGAGGGTAGGTAAGTAGGAGGGTAGTTAAGTAGTAGGGTAGGTAAGTAGGAGGGTACGTAAGTAGGAGGGTAGGTAAGTTGGAGGGTAGGTTGGAAGATAGGTATGTTCTTGCGAAGGTAGGTTGGATGGTATATATTTTGATATGTAGGAAGGTNAGGAGGGTAGGTTGGAAGATAGGTATGTTCTTGCGAAGGTAGGTTGGATGGTATATATTTTGATATGTAGGAAGGTAGCTACGAAATAAAATAGGTAGATATGTCGGTAGGTTGGTACGCAGGCAGGGATGTGTTTCGGTAGGATTGTAGGAAATTTATGAGGTAGGTAGATACATTTGTTGGTAGACATATAAGATGCTAGGGAGGTAGGTATGAAGTAAGGGATGGTAGTAAATGTAAGTTGTTAAGTTAAAAATAAATAAAGTCAATTAAGAATGTCAGTGAAGGTCGATAGGTAATTAAGGTAGGTAGCTATTATTTAGATATGTTGGTTGAGTCGGAAACTAAATAGATAGGCAGGAAGGTAATTTTTATGTAGGTAGGAATATAGGTGGGAAAATAGCTAGTTAGAAATATATAGGTAGAAGGGAAGGTGTTTGACATTACAGTATTAGTTTATAGAATCAATATAAGGTTGCTATTTATGGTAGTTATTTAGGCTATAAGGTAGAGTCAGGTTCTCAAGATCTGTAACTATATAGGAACTATGGTAGGTAGATATTTATGTAGCTAGAAATTTAGGTGGGTGTGGGTGGGTGACCAGTGTGTTGGTAAGTGGGTTAATTGTGGTATGGTAGTTAGGAAGAAGGTAGGTAGCAATATAGTAATGTAGCTATATAGCTTGGTAGGAAGTATGTTAGTTATGTAGGTAAGCAAGTAGGTACATAGGTTCATAGGTAGGAAGTCACATAGGTTGGTAGCAGGTAGGTAAGTAGGTAGGCAGGGCATGTTGGTAAGAAGGTAGGCAGGGCATGTCGGTAAGAAGGTAGGCAGGGCATGTCGGTAAGGAGGTAGGCAGGGCATGTCGGTAAGGAGGTAGGCAGGGCATGTCGGTAAGGAGGTAGGCAGTGCAGGCAGATAAATAGGTGAACAGGTAGTAAGTTCAGTAGGTAGGTAGGACAAGTAGGTAAATAGGTAGGCAGTAAAAGCAGATAAAGAGTTGGCGAGGGCGGTTAGGTGGTCAGTAGGTAGGAAGGGCAGTTAGGTAGGTAGGTCAGTAGGTAGGCAAGTCAGGTAAGCAGGTTTTTTAAGCATGGCAGCTGGGTTGGTCTGTCTGTAGGTAGGTATGTAGGTAGGCATGGCAGGTAGGTAAGTAGGTCGGCAGTTAGGTAAGTAGGTCGGCAGGTATGTAAGTAGGTGGGCAGGGCAATTATGTAAGAATGAAGGCAGGACAGGTATGTTGGTATGTAGTTAGGCAGGGCTGGCAAGGTAATTAGGTAGGCCGGAAAAGCAGATAAATAGGTGCGCAGGGTGGATAGGTGGTAAGTTGGTAGGCAGGGCATGTAAGTAGGTCAGAAGGTAGGCAGGGCAGATGGGTGAGTTGGTAGGCAGACCATGTAGATAAGCAGATGTACAGGTAGTTTGGTCAGTAGGTAAGCAGGGCAGGTAGTTAAGTGGGTCGCCAGGGCAGGTTGTTTTGTAAGTTGGTAGGCAGGGCATGTAGGTTAGAAGGTAGAGAGGGCATGTAGATAAGCAAATGATCATGTAGCTATGTAGTTGGTATGCAGGTCAGGTAGATAAGTAGGTGGTCATTTGGTTAGGTCAGTAGGTAATCAGGTCAGGTATGTCGCCAGGGCAGGTAGGTACTAAATTATGTAGGCAGGGCAGGTAGGTAATAAGTGGGCAGGCTAGATAGATAAGTAGGTAGCCATGGCAGGTAGATAAGTGTAGGCAGGGCATGTTGGTAATTCTGTAGTTAGGCAGGGTAGGTATGATAGTAGGTCTGCAGTTATGTAAGTAGGCAAGAAGAGCAGGTAGGTAAGTAGGTAGGCAGGGGACGTAGATAAGTAGGTGGGAATGTATGTATGTCAGTAGGTAGGATGCGCAGGTAGGTTAGTAGGTCGACAGGGCATGTAGTTAAGTTGGTCGANTTATGTAAGTAGGCAAGAAGAGCAGGTAGGTAAGTAGGTAGGCAGGGGACGTAGATAAGTAGGTGGGAATGTATGTAGGTCAGTAGGTAGGATGCGCAGGTAGGTTAGTAGGTCGACAGGGCATGTAGTTAAGTTGGTCGACAGAGGGGGTAGGAAGCTATGCAGGTATGGTGGGTAGGGGGATAAGTAAGTGGGCAGGGCAGGTAAGTGGGTAGGCAGGGCAGTAATTATGCAGGACAAGTAGGTATGTAGATAAACAGGGAAGGTATGAAAGTAGGTAGGCAGGCGGTTAGGCAAGTAGATGAGCAGTGCATGTATTTAAGTAGGCAGGCAGAACAGTTAGGTAGGTAAGTAGGCAGGATAGGTTGGTAATTAGGTAGGCAGAGCAGGTTGGTAAGTAGGTCGTCAGTTATATAAGTACTTAGGCATGGCAGGTAGGTCAGAATGTAAGCAGGGCCGGTAGGTCAGTTGGTAGGGAGGGCAGGTAGGTGAATATATTAGCTGGGTATGTAGATAAGTAGGTGGGCATGAAAAAGGTTCAGTCGGTAGGCAGGGCAAGTAGTTAATTATGTTGGCAGGTCAGGGAGATAGGTAAACAGGAAGGCAGTTAGGTAAGTAGGTTGGCAGGGTAGGTAGAAAGGTCGGTAGGTAGGCATGGCAGGTAGGTAAGTAAGATGTCTGGCAGGGCAGGTAGGTAGGTAAATAGGTAGGCAGAGCATGCAGGTAAGGAGGTGGGCAGGGCAGGTAAGTAAGTAGGTGGGAATAGCAGGTAAGTAATTAGGTGGGCATGGCAGTTAACTAACTCAACTATGAACAACTACCTATCTTAACTTCTTACCTACCTCTGTACATAATTTATTAAACATCAACCTACCTTTTTCCATTATTAAATACCTCCGTACCTTCCATACCTTCCTACCTACCTTACTACCTACACTATTTAAAAAAAACGACCTTCCTAACTACTAACACAACTAACTGCATACATAACTAAATTTCTACATACCTTATCTCCTTCTTACATTACACTGGATTAATTTATTTAGTTGGTACCTAATTTACTTCATAAATACCTAAGTATCTTACTGAACTAACATGTTTCATTATACCTTATTACCATCATACCTACCTAAATATTTACAAACCTATCTTCCTACCTAACTAACCACCTACATACATTATAATTAGATACCATCATATATGCATATCGACCAAACTACATACCTACATGTATAAATACCGAACAACTTAAGCCCATATCAACCTAGTTATTATCCTAATACTTAAAAATATTTATAACCACATAATTAACTAAGAATATCCATAAATACATTCCTAGACACCTATTTACTTAACTACCTACTAACCAAAATACTTTAATAAAATCTTTTCTTTCTACCACCCTAACAAACTATGTACCTAACAACATGCCTGCCCACTTATAAAATAACAAAACCTGTACCTACATTTGTACCTTTACAGTAACATACACACAGACCTCCTTAACATATATCCACCTACCACCTACATAATTTTATAATTACATCCATAGCTAACTATTCGAATATGAACATTACCATTCAAAACCAACCCACCTACCTAAACATCAACGAACCTATCCACGTACCGAATTACTTACTTACCTACCCACATACTGGTCTACCTACTTATCAACTTGCCTGCCCAATTACCTACCTGTCAACCAACTTACCTACCAACCCTGTCCACCTAAATGTCTACACGAACTGCCTATTTAATTATCTACATGTCTTTCCTACCTCCTTATCTACCTGTCGACTTACTTACCTACCCGCCTTGCCTACCTGGCAGCCTACCTACTTATCAACCATCCATGCCTTCTTTCTTACATACTTGCCATACCTACTTACCTACCTACCAGTCCTGCCTTCATACTTACATACCTACCATGCCTACCTAATTACCTATCTGCACTCGTTACCTACTTACATACCTACCTGCCCTGCCTACGTACTTACCTAACTGTCCTGCATACCTACTAACCTACATGCGCTGTCTACATACTAACCTACATGGTCTTCCTACCTACTTAATTACCTGTCTTCCTATTTACCTATCTACCTGGCCTACCAACCAACTTACCTACTTGCCCTGCCTAACTACTGACCATACTTCATGCCCACCTACTTATCTACCTACCCTGCCTCCCTAATGAACTACCTACCTGCCTCTCCTACCTGTTTACTTACCTGCCCTGCCTACCAACTTACAAACATGCACTGCTCACCTACTTACCTAACTGCGTTTTCTACATACTTACATATCCCCCCTTTCTATATATTTACCTACTTGCCCTTCCTAACAACTTAAATGCCCTGCCTTGCTCATCTTCTTACATGCCTGCACTGCCTACCTGCCTAGCTTCCTACCTGCCCTGCCTACCTTCCTAGTTTCCTACCTGCCCTGCCTACCTACTTACATGCCCAGCCTACCAAATTACCAGCCCTGCACACCTACTTACTGACATGCCCTGCCTAACTACTTACCTACCTACCTGCCCTGCCAGACAACTTGCTTACCTACCTTCCCACCTACCTACTGACCTACCTACCTGTCCTGCTTATCTACCTACCTAAATGACCAGCGTAACTTCCTAAATTACTGCCGAAATACTTAGCCGCCTGACCAGACTACCTACTGACCTACCTACCTGCCATGCATACCTACAGACCTATCTACCTGCCCTGCATACCTACTGACATACCTAACTGCACTGCCAACTCACTGACCTAACTATCCGCTCTGCCTACCTATTTATCTGCCTGACATGCCTACCTAATCACCTACCTGTACTACCAACCTACTTGCCAGCATATCTGTACTGCCTAACTGCTTACATAACTGCCCTGCCTACCACCTTACCTACCTGATATGCGGAGCTACTTATCTACCTGCCCTTCTCTCCTACTTCACTACCTAGCTGCAGTTCCTGCCGACTGTCCTACATACCTGCA
>NQII01009235.1:29221-54428 GCA_002778355.1 Clitarchus hookeri | reverse complement strand
TTTTTTTTTTTAAACGCGGCACTGAGGGTTTACGAAAAATCTTTGATTACTATATTCTATATGAATTATGGATTGGTAATAATTCTGTTGCCCATAATATCCTGGCAGTAGGGGTACATGGGTGAACGTTGAAATTTCAAATGGGAACAGGGGCCGTATAAGGTATCATTGGATTGATTGTCTAAAAGGAAACATAATTTATTAGAGTTTTTTCTGGCGTGCATAGTTGACATGCTAATGATACTAGGAGAATGTCGTCAGAAATGCAGAGAAGCTGCCCGTTTGTACGCAGAGAGTTACCCACAGCGTGTCCATCGCTCATACAATGTTTCCAGCATCTTGTATATTGTGTGCGCACAACCGGGCTAGTGCATCCGACTCGCAACAAAGTTTGTCGCATCAGACGACCTGTGAGAGATGAGGGGGCTGTTGATGTACTTGCTGCCATGGTAGTTAATCTTCATTATTCTACATGGAGGATTGCTTGTGATTCAGGTTTGACCCAAAGTACAGTGTGGAGAATCCTTGCTGATAACGTTTTACATCCGTACCATACAGCTGCACCAAGAACTTTCTTGAGCATATTGATTTTTGCAGCTCGTACCTGAGCAGGGACTGTGCTTTCCATCGCAGCATTTTGTGAACTGAGGCCACATTTAAGAGTATTGGTGACGTTAATGCCCATTACTTGTCTGCAGCCAACCCACATTGGCTACATCTAGTGGATGACCAGCATATGTAGAGCCTTAATACTTGGTGTGGCCTTCTCGGTCATCATTTCATATGACCATATTGTTTTGAAGGGCTGTTGAATGGTGCAGTTTATGCAGACTTCCTAAAGAATATTTGTATCTGCTAATCAAAGATATCCCTCTCGCTCTGAGATTAACACTGTGGCCTAACACTGTGGCTTCAACAAGATGGCTGTCCTGCTCACTTTGCATGCAGAGCTCGACTAGTTGTTGACATGTTTCCCCAGACGGTGGATTGGACGAATGGCTCCTGTAGCTTTGCCACCAGGTTCTCCAGACTTGGCACCAAATGACTTCTTTTTGTGGGGGAGAAATAAAGACATTGTCTACCGCATGCGTACAACAATGAGGGATGACATGAAATACAGAATCAGCAGCATGTGGATTTCTCACCAGTGCTGAGGTTCGCTGAGCAACTGCGAACGTAAGGAGAGCAGAGTCGTGTCTGATGCAGGGTGGTCGACATTTCAAACACTTATGAAGAGTGCATTGTGTGAATGGGTGTTCCTAGTTCCCAGTGGTTCTCTCACAACGTACCGGTATTTATAGTACACCCGACTTCTTTTTAATTGTGCGTAAACTAGGTATACACGCCAGAAAAACAACATGTTTCGTTGCTTTAGTTTTGATTTTACATACAACAAACACATTTTCTTTCATTTTCACTAGATTATGCGTTAACTATGCACTTCAAAAACCATAGGTATGCTTAAATTTTTTTTTAAATTTATTGTGCGTAAACTATGGACATCAGAAAAAAAACTCTTAGATTGTCTAAAAGGAAACAACATTTACTATCTGAAAATACCTTACACAACACCCATTGCCATTTAAAATTTCAGAGCTCACCCTCCGTACTCTTTCTGGGGAACGGAATTTCTACCAATTATTGATGTTTCATATAAGGTATAGTAATCAAAGATTATTCTCGAACCCCCGGTGTAGTGTTGTTTCTGAGAATAAGTGGTGTAAATCATGCAGTATATTATTGATTCATTTTCTACATATTTGTAATATTTTTATAGCAATATATGCCATTATGTCTGAAATTAGACATTAGAATGACTTGGAAACATAAATTCTAAATGTTCATGCGCACTTTAAAATTTGTGCTTCCGAGTCATTCTTTAGGCCTTTAATTCAGATGTGATCTTTCATTAGTGCTGAGGTCCCCGAAGCATCCGCGAGCATAAGACAGAGAGCAGAATCATGTCTGATACAGGCTGGTCGACACTTATTAAGAGTGCTGTGTTCGAATGAGAGTTCCCAGTTCACTGTAGTTCTCTCACACCATACCGGTATTTACAGTACACCTGATGTTCTTTTGATTGTACATACACTAGGTATGCACGCCAGAAAAACATGTTTAGTTGATTTCCTTTAGATTGTAGTAAGAAAATGTTTGCAATTAATTTTCATTGTGTTTAAACTATGTACGTCACAACCCATATGCTTAGATGATTTACTTTATTGTGCTTAAACTGTGCATGTCAGAACAAAAGTGTCTTAGTAAATGTTGCTTCCTTTTAGACGATCTATCCAACGATACCTTACACAACACACATTCCCATTTACAATTTTAAAGCTCACCCCCCATACCCCTACCTCCTGTATGTTCGGTGGAATGGAATTACTACCAATCAATGCTTTATACACTTTTTTTTTCGCAAACTCTCGGCTTTGTGTTTTTTTCCTAGAAAAGGGGGTGATACGGGTGCTGTGAATCATGCTGTTCAAGTTCATGCTATGACATAATATTCTAAAGACAACTATCAGCTTTACTATCACAATTTATAGAATTTTTTTAGAGATAAGACTCCTAGCAGCAATATCTTAACCCAGTGAACTCCAAATTGTATTCCTGCTCTTTGCGCATGGTGCTTCAGATACTTTCGGACTCACGAGCCGCCACTGGCTCATAGTGACATCGATTTTGCTGTTATTTTCTTTTTACTTAAAGGTTTTAATGTACTTGGAAGGTTCATACTAAGGATTAGTACCAATATTTCTCCTGTAGAGGGAATGGAAAACCATTTGGGTGAATGAAGTCGGCCAGTATTATACTGACGACCTCCCAAATGTGATTTGAATATGCTACTGTATAAACAAATATGCTCAGTATTTCTTTTGATGCAGGTATTCTTTTTCAGATAATTACTTAATTGTAGTTTTGGTTATATGTAATTCACATCTTGATAATTCTATGTAAACAAACCTACTTGAAATAGGCCGAACAATGTAAAATGAGACATTCTGCCTACATGCAAATATATTTGTCACACTTTCAGATGTATACAGAGTTTGGTTGGAATAGGTTTGCAAGGTTTTCAAAAGAGGGTGTATTATGCAAAACACAAATGACAACACAATTTATTTTTAAATGTATTATTATTATTATATAACATAAAAAAAAGGGTTCAGTTTTTACACAGGATCACAAATTCTGTTCAGTGTATTCATACAGGTGTTTGCAGGTTGAAGTGCATGGCCAGCTGTCAGATGTGAACTCCATTTGTTGTGTAGCAAACGTTCCCTTGTCCCTTCCTTCCCTTCTATTTTTTTTTATAACATTTGACTTTCTATCGGAACCTTTTTTCCCCTTACCACTGTCGATGACATTCATGTTTCTACCAAAGATTAACCCAGAATCTCTTTATTGGACAGAATTTTCAATTAATATCTAATATAAAGTTACCATCTTAACACAGGTGTCTTCTGTGCTTTGGTTTAGAGTTGCCCAAATTTCTTCACTCTGTGCTTTGGTTTAGTGCGGACAAACACATAAATATTGTGTGTCAGTTAACATTTGAAATGTAAAAACTTTAGCAATGGAAGTGTCAATATCTTGTAACTAATACATTTTTTTAAGGAAGCATATTTTTTAGAAATTCACCAGGTGACTTGTTTTGTTCAAAATTCTGTAAGTAGCACTTCAAGAAATGCTGATGATTCTTATTTTATCAGAAAAATACCTACATACTAAATGTAATTCATAAAGCTTTGTTGCTTAATTTGAAATAGAAATGTTGAAAATACATTTAAAATTTACACTTTCAAGCACCTGTGATTGAACCATAAATCTCCTCTGTAGTTTATTTCCTCATATTTACTTTCAGACTTGAAAATTACATTATAAAATTATATGTTGTCAGTTTGTTATTAATATCCAAAGAATTTGTGAATTTTAATTGTTAGTTTAGGTACAACATTTTTTGAAAAGGATGGCATCGACATTTTCATTTGTGTTTCATTGTGATGTAATTTTTGTTATTTATTTGAACCAGCAAGTGTGTTAGTAAATTTCCTGTATATTTTTTTTAATTGATACACTTTTATAAATTTGCCTAGATTTGTTTCCAAGTAAAGAGGGTGAAGTAATGGTTACAATTATTAGTTACATGAGAAAATTTGTTATTACTATTAGCAAATTAATTTTTTTTTAAGTGTATATTGTACAGTGCTTATTAATGCACATTTACTGAAGAAAATAATTTTTTTCATAAGTTATTGGAGTTAGGAAAGACTGTATTATACAAATTATCTAAAAACTAGAACCTAGTATAAATATTAATATTACGCATATGATGAAACTTCTAAACTATGCAGGATGTGTTTAATATATTTCACTAGGTAACTTGTACCTACAAAAATTTGTTTAAAATTTGAAATTGCAGCCATTTGTTACCAATTAGCATTCTGAAGGAAAATTAAATTGAGACAGTAACAGTGTAATTGTCTCAACATTTTCAAAACTAGAACACATTTTGAATTAATCACATTTTATTGGTGTCCATTCCATAATATATAATGATATATAAGTCCATTAAAAATTTTCTCCTCCAAACTCTTTTTACAAGTAATTTGTTTTAGTGATTACCAAATAGGTTTTCTGTTGTTGCAATAAACTTCAATAAAAAAGGAGTGTTTTTTAGGATGTAGAAGGAAATGTTTGGCTGTAAAAGGCATAATATTCGGAATGTTGCAATAATATTCATAAAAATGCTGATGAAACATTCCTAACTATTACTGATTACAAGGGATTGTCGACACAGTAAGAATTAGCAGAGGATTAATAATGATTGTGTTTTCAGAGCTTAATTCACAATATTTCTCTCCAGCATATGAATTTACTAGGCTGAAAAATAATGTAATGAAAATTTCATGCGCTAATTTAATTATAAGTCTTTGCTTGAAAAGAAATACTTGCAGATACTACTACAAAATTTTCTTGTTACAACTCCTCTTTCATAAGCTGCGTTTGAGAGATTATGTACATCCAATTAATTTTGTCATTACCTATGGCCCTGCAATAATACTCTCACCCATATTTTTTTGATTATACATGATTTACATTAATTTTGCCAATAATTAAGAATTTTGCTGAAAACGATTGCCTTACAAATGTGGTGTGCTATAGTGTCAGGTCTGTGCTCTTAAAAGAAGACAGACATAAATTATGTTAAACACATCATAGTTCATTTGCCTAATTTCAGTTATTACAAAAGTAACCATATTACAAATTTGCTCATTCTTAAACTTATATTTATTTTTAGAAAATCAGAAAGCAAAAGAAATTGTTTCAGTATTCACAAATGTTTACCTAACACTTTAAATTCAATGTTAGGACATGGAACTACTTTTTCTTAGTCATTGCCAACTTCACTGGGCACTTGCCAGTCGGTGTTCCCGTTAACATACATGCAGGTAGGGGCAGTAAATTTTTGAGAGGTTAATTTAAAATGTGTTAAACCGTGAACAACCTGTATCGAAACTATTCATTACAGTAAGATCAAATTGCTGTACACTGTGCCAAATGATTCAATGCTTAAATTAAAATTATAGTGATTTAGCTTCATATTGTATAAGCCCCGTAGCCTTGGTTTCTCATTCTTCAGTGTCAACATTACATTTTTTATCAAAATTTTAGTCAAAGTTAATTTTTTTTGTTTTACTCGCTAACAGTAATAATGTTGCAGAGCTCGTTGCTATGTCAGTCATTTGTACTGTTCAAAAAAAATTAATAAGTTTTCCTATTTTTTATGTTTAGTGTTGAACAAATTCATTATAGTAGCTTAATTTCAATTGGGGATATTATTTTATTTCATTAGATTTGATTAATTTTCAGAGTGATAATTATCTCAGTGAATTCCACTCATTTTACTTATTGAGGGCCTTCTTGCATTCACATTTTTCTGGCCTCGCAACCTCACAAATTACGCTTCAGCCAAGTTGTCAACGCATTTCCAGGCAGTTTAACTGCGCACACGTTTTCTACAGGATGTGTATTTTATCACGCCGCATATTTTTCTTGTCACCGTTGCATCCGGTTGCAAGCCTTGTTTTTCTTGTGCCATATCCTTCAAGGGTAGTAGTTTTTCGCCTTGCGTCATGACATCTCTTTTCATGCTGTTGCTAGGAGTGAAAGGCATAGAAAGCTACCATTTGGGTAGGCTCATGCCATCTAGTGGCAGCCACAGAAGCTCAGCCGTGTGCTTGTCTTGAGCGCTCACCGCATATTGACTGCAAATTCTTCATCCCACTGGCTAACTCTGAAAATCTGACTTGTAGTATAGGAAGACTGCAGCTTCGCAGTCTAACCTGGTAACTGTGATGTGGTACTCGTGACTCCCGTCACGTTCACTGAAGAACGGTCATGGTGGTGTTCTTCTTTCTTCTCTCCACCGGCCATCTCTACTTCATTTTAATTTTTATTGAACTTACAGTTTATGAACTTCCCACTGTATAAATTTTCATCATTTTGTAAACTTGCAAATTAAAAAAAAATGAACAATCAAATTTAAGAAGGAAAAATTTGTTAATAATGCACCTGGTTTACTTAATATTTTATGTTTATTAAAAGATAAATTTCCTGGCATTTTAATACACATAGACAATAAATCTTATTTTCTTTCTGCTATTATACAAGTTTTTGTCATATCATTCATATTCACTTTCTGTTGCCAGCAAAATATATGTTTACTGTTTTTTTATTTAAATATATCAAAGTTTAATGTAAGTACTACTCTTGGAATTATTTACTTTATGCCCTTCCGGATCATATATAACTGTTAATAACCTTGTTCTCATCATTCAGTAATTACTGTTAGCCTTTTGTATCCAGCATGCATATGTTTTGAATACTTTATTTCCTTTTAGTAGCAGTAATTATGGTACTAGACTAACAAACAAAGAAAGGCCATACATTTTCCATAGTTTTCTTTTACGCCACGGCAAGAACTCAGGCTTGCGTCAAAATTCACCCTGTTTTATCTTAAATTCAACAAATTGCTGATTTTCCTTAATAAAGAATTTAGTCACTTCAACCGTATAATTGACATGTCATTAAAACCAAGTTTTTATGTTTTCCACATTTTGTTTGCCCATATATGTGTATAAATTATTTTATTTTAATTGGTTTTTAATGTACTTATTTGAGGAAATATCAAAAAGAGGCCGGTACTGAAATTAATAGAAATTACAAAGATAATAAAATTAGACAACTCGGATAATAAGTTACAATAATATAGCATACTTTTTTATTGAAGGGCGTTATAATGCCTGTGAATAATTTAATTTTGAAAAAATAGTGTCTTCTGAATGGCTTAGCAAGTATTTTCGTTATGAAGTATATCTCATTCAATTTCAACATTAGGAAAACTTTCAGCTTTCATCATATTTTAACTCGCACAAAACAGCATATGGCTTCCATTGCCGATTCAACTATATACGTCCATGACGTCATTTCCAGATGCTCTTAGAATGCGACACTTTTGAATGGCTGAGCTGGCAGATCTGTACATAATTTGGCCGTTAATGGTAGTGTAAATGTTCATGCTGATATTGGGCACTTAAATTTCTACAAATATTAAGAAAAAGAGGTTTAAGCAACACTTAACAACAAAGTCTTCAGCGGAAAACTGTCAAAATTATTAAAATGAGCATCCAAAATATAGCTCAAAGGGAATATGCGCATTTGTGTTGTATTACATGTCGCACATAATTAAAAGCAATTATTGACAGTATTATTTCATAGTATCATTACAAATGGTGTCTGTATATCACCAATATTTATGAGTGTTTATTACAACTATTATTTTTGTATATTTTGCTGTCTTGCTTATGATGCAAACATATCTATTAAATATAGAATTCTCTAAAGACTGCTGTATTTTAAAATAAAGAAACATTATGTTTTTACAATTTATTCCAGGTAATTGTTAAATATTGTATGTAGTTCATGATAGTTGAGAACAATTACATATGGAGGAACACTTTGACAAAATTTGTGAACAACGAAAGTAGTGAATGTATGATGACATTAGGACAGTGTCTTTTAAATCACACATGGGGGATCGGAGGTTCAGCTACAGTCAGGTGGACTGGTAGTAAATCAATGTTTTAATTACAAAATTAACAATAGCATGATTTGAAAAATTATTAACTTAGTTATTATGAAAACAAGGCTACGGTAACTGAGGACTCGAATAACACACTCTTTGTTTGATACTATGCGTATTAATTTAACAAAATATATTTTTACTTAAAAACTAACCAAATTTAAATTATTAAATGCATAATTTATTATTGTCTTACAATCATGTCCTGAATTCCAAAATGAATAATTAATAACACTTAAAATGTTTTTTTAATTTGGCATTCCGTTCCGGTTGCTCTCAGAAATGTGTTAAAATTATTTTTTTAACATATTCATTTTACTAACACTTTCATTGTGAAACTTATTATTTTTATCATCGTCTTCACTATGGATAATTGGTAATATATCAATCAGATTTCTAAAATCATCTATCCAGATATATTCTTTAAGTAAGTTACTATAATTTTTAATTTTTTTTTTTCAAGCTATTTGAACATAATTTGTATACTATTAATTTGTAAAATTATTTTCAAAGCCTTTTTTTTTTATTTTTGGTTAATACATTAATAAAACTTCTATTATGTCATGTTTTATCTTCAATATTAGTTGTGGTATCACATAAATTAACATTGGTATTATAACCAGCTCAAAAAAAAATCTTTATTTCATTTAATTTTCTGTGATATTTTATTAATTTATATGATTATACAATTCCTACATGTTCTTCGAATTCTTTTTTCTGAATTAGGAGAATGGTAATCTGGATCAATTTCTCTTTCAGAGGAAAAGTCTTTCAGAGATGGAGGATTATCTAAACCTTTTACTGAAACAGGAACTAAAGATATTGTAAAATTTATGGTCTACTTTCTGAAGGAAAGATAGGTGTATGAGATCACTTTCCTTCGTGTGCGTCTCCCTAAAAACTTTTGAACACGTAAACCAAATTTTACGAAACTCTATACACACACAAAACCTAGCAAGGACATCTGAATTTTATAGTTTTCAACCATGCCAGATACTTATTTTAAAAGTGGTGGCAATTCTAGCATTTATGGTATTAAGTTATATCTCGGGAACCATTTAAACCATTTTAACCAAATTTTGTACATTGACAGTACATCATAAATGCATTAATTTTAATGATGGGTATTGTTCTTGGTCTGCCATTTTAAAAAAATTATAATGTTTTATGTTATATCTCAAAAACTACTCAACGAATTGTTACCAAGTTTGGCATGTAAGTAATGATGTGATAGACAATGTAAAAATACGTAATTTAAGGGGTGAGACACTTATTTTCACAATATTGGCTATACAAATATTTCAGGCTTAATTGCTATCTCTACCATGCAGTTCAGCCAATTTCGATAAAACGTTTTATACTGAAATTATCTAGTAAAAGCATCATATACATAGCCACTCTTGCCTATCATTTTGTAAGATAACACCACATCAAGAAATAAAATTGTTGTCTCATATCTCATGAAAAAAATCAACTAATTAATACCAAATTTAGTAAACAAGTAATACTATGGAAGGTCATAAAAATGTTTTAAGTGGGTCAGGTACTTTTTAAAATGGCGACCATATAAATCAGTCTAGCTTTTTATGCTAAATCTACAAAACCATGTCATCAATTTCAACTTAACTGTGTATAAATGCTGTATCTATTACAACCAGTGAGTGTCTACATGGGGCCTTTTTAGCCTTTTTTCTGAAGGAACCAAATTTCACCAAACTCTGTACACATAAGGTACTAAGTAAAGACACTTGACTTTTATAGTTTTAGATCATGCCAGGCACTTACTTTCAAAATGGCGGCCATTTTAAAATTTAGGATGTATTCTTGGAAACTATTAAACCAATTTAAACTAAATTTTGTATGCTGACAGCGCAAGGTGTAAGCACTGAATTAAGAGACAAATATAATTGTTGGTCCACAATTTTGGAAGATAGCGCCACAGGAAACACAAAGTTTTTATGTTATATCTTGAAAACTACTCAACCAATTTTGCATGTTAGTAATGCTATAATAGGCCAGATAAATATAAGTAGTTTGACTTTATTAGGTACTTTTTCAAAATGGCGGTAATACAAATATTAGAGGTTTATTTGGTATAACTACCATACAGTTTCTCCAATTTCAACCAATTTGTGTACGCTGATAGTATTTATTACAAGCATCATATAAGCCAAAAAAACTACTACTTTTGTCTGCCATTTTGCAAGATAGCATTTCATGAATTCATACAGTTTTTGTTTAATATCTCTGGAAACAATTCACAGATTACTACCAACTTTGGCAAACAAGTATTACTGCTGCAGTTGATATGTACATGTATGTTTAGAGTATGTTAGGCACTTATTTTCAAAATAGCGGCTATCTAGTTATTTTAGCATGGTATGCTATATATTCAAAACCATTTAATCAATCCAACATAACTTTGTTTGCTGGGAGTGTATTTAACACATTAAATGTGTGTATGTGGAGCCTCTTATCCACCATTTTGTAAGTTAGTGCCACATGAATAAATAAATAATTTTTGTTATATCTCGGGGAAACAATTGACAGATTCCTACCAAATATGGCAAACATGTGGTACTGTGGTAGGTTATGTGAACTTATGTGTTCTAGGTATGTCAGACTCTTATTTTAAAAATGGCAGCCATATAGCTATTTTAGTTTTACACAGGATGATTCATGAGGAGTTACCGCCACTCACAGAGCTTATTTCTTACATCATTTGGAGAAAAATATGTCATATACATGTGATTCCTATTCCCAATATTTACAGAGTAATTCAAAACATTTGAAAAGTATCAGACCTATGGTTTACAGTTTAGCATCACAATTGCATCTAAAAAGCTTACAAAAGATGTTCTAAATGTTTCCGTCTACTTCCATACACTTGGCTGCACGCTTATGAACCGCATGTGTTTCTCGACGTAGCTGCACCAGGCTGTCTTTGATTTCTGTAGCAGCATGCACGATACGCACAAGTGGTTCATGTGTTTGTGCAGTCCTATGGTAAACAATATTCTTCATCCATCCCCATACACAATATTCTAGGCATTTCCAATTTGTCGAATTACTCTGTAAATATTGGGAATAGGATCCACATTTATATTACATATTTTTCTCCAAATGATGTAAGGCATAAGCCCTGTGAGTGGCGGTAACTCCTCGTGAATCTACCTGTATGTTAAATCGTCAACCATATAATTCCAATGAAACTTTCTGTGCTGACTTTATATATTACAACCATCAAATGTGTCCATACACAAAATCTTTTGTCTGCCATTTTGGAAAATAGTATCACATGGTGAAATTAAAGTTGTGTGCATATCTGAAAAACAACCAATTTAATTTATACAAAATTTGGCAAACAAGTAGCACTATGAAATACCATGTAAACTGATAAACTTTGAGAGGGTCAAACACACACATTTTCAAAATGGCAGCCATATAAACATTTAGCTCAAAATAATGAAACTGCAAAAATATTTTCAACTTCAATTTGTATACTAACAGTGTCAGGTATATCCATCAAAATTTTCTATGCAAAGCCTAATTTCTCTGCCATTTTGGAAGATAGCCCCATGTGAAATAATAAAGTCTTTATGCAGTATCTCAAGAAACAATTAACAGATTTCTTTCAAATTTGGCAAAGAAGTTAAACTGTGGTAAGTCATATTAATTTATATGTTTTAAGTGTGCAAGTCTCTTATTTTCTAAATGGTGCCTATACAAACATTTTAGCTTAGTGTGCTGTATCTACAAAACTATATAATATATTTAAATTTAACGTTGTTTATTGTATCTATGACAATCGTGGAACGTGCTATTACATAAACCTTTTGTCCTCCATTTACGAGCATTGGCAGATGTTCAGTGGAGGTTTTATGCCATATCTCGAGGATCATTCAACCGATTCGTACCAAAATTTCCAGCAAGTATTGCTACAGTAGGGTATGTATATAAACATGTGTTATGTTTGGCAGGCATATTTTAATGGGGTTTATATAAATAATTAACAATAATTGGTTATATCTATGAAACTTTTCAACAAAATTTAACCAAAGTTTGTATGCAAGCTGTATCAATTAGAAGCATAATTTTTGCATACAGAAATCCTCTATTGCCAGATTTTTTTCAAAGTAGTGTCAAATGAGTAAAATGAACATTTTGCTTTATTTCCGGAATAATTAACCTAATTTACACCAAATTTTCACACATATAGAAGGCCATGTAAAGTTACTTATTGAGTCAGACACTGATTTCCAAAATGGCAGCCATATAAATATTGTGATATGTTTGGCATTCTATTTACCAATTTAACCAAATTCAACTAATTGTTTTGTGCTGACAGTGTCTAATAGACTCGTAGTATAAAGAACATTTTTTAGGCAGTTTTGTAAGGTAGCACTAATTAAGAAATTAAGGTTTTTATGCCTTATCTTGGGTAACAATCAACTGATTTCCAACTAATTTTTCACACGAGTAGCTTTATGGTAGGCCATGTAAACGTGTGTGTGGTTTTAGTGGCTCTCCAGACACTTATTTATAAATGAAAGGCCTGTAAATATTTTATTTCTGGTTTAGTGTCTGAATATATTGCTGTCAATCAACGAGACGTCAACGCCTATCTACCATCTAAGCTTTTAAGAATTTCACAAAAAAAATTTTTGCACCCATGTAGAGGTAGTTATCAGTAACTTCTTGTTTGTTTGCCATTTTATAAGATAACAAATAAAACTTTTGTCATATTTTGAGAAATAATCCTTTCAAATTAGGCAAACAAGTAATGATACAATAAATAGGCCAAATAATATATTTTAATTGGGTTAGACACTTATTTTCAAAATGGCAACTATATATTATACAATTTAACCAAAATTTGTATGCTGACTATATATATTTGAAGCATCATATAAAGCCTTCTTTATGCCATATATCTCATATAAATTGACAAATTTTCACAAATTTCTTCTCACAAGTTGTGTTACGGTAGGCCATACAAACTTACACTATTTAAGTTCCTCGGACACTTATTTTTAAATGAAAGTCATATAAATATTTCAGGTAAATAAGCACCATCTATCAAAACATTATAAGCAGGCAGTTCACGGTTAACTGAGCACTTTTGAAATCAACATTTGAAAAATGTTACTGACTGCCCCTAGCTCCATATATTTTAACGGCCACACTGACCGGCATGCGTCCAATAAAGTTTTTTACAACTGAGGGAAAGTAGGCCCCTAGTTCTGTATTGTAGCATTGAAATAAAAGTGTTGGGTAAACATTTGTGAATACTGCAATTATTTATTTTGCTTTGTTTTTCTTAATGCATGTAAGTGTAATGATTAGCAAATTTGTAAAGCATTTATTATAATTTTTCATTTATTTTATTCATAGTTAACTTCATTAGGTTGTTTTTTTAAGAAAATTATTTTATATGCCATTTAACAACCAAGGTGTTTATTTGGGCGATCATTTTTATCCATTGACAAACGCAAGCGGAAATGCATTGAATACCTAGTAAACATTGTCCAATCAAAATGGGTTTTACAACAAAAACTGTTCATGTGTAGAGAGACACTGATTGAAAGTTGAAGGGCACCACTCGTCTGCAGCCATTAGATAGTGTCTTATCGCAGGTTGTCTGACAACATGATTGCAGATGGCTGTGCAGTTCCATTTCATGTGTATCATAGTGTGTCTGAAAAGCCTGGAAGATGGCGGCGAGCATCTATTGAACAGTAAAGTGACTTCGAGCGTGCCTGTATAGTGGGACACAGAGAGGGTGGCTGGACGTTTCGCAGAATTGTCACTCACTTGGGGCGTGACGTGTCAGTGGTCCATCGGGGGTGAAGATGGGTGACAGAGGGTTCCCACAGCCACCTAACGTTACCAGAACCACCTGGCTGTACTGATAAGCATCTTGACAGAAGAATAGTTCAGGCCACCCTGAATGGCAGAACTGCAACCGCACGTGCAATCAGAGCCACTGTTTCCCCCTCATGTGTCTGCACAAACTATTAGCAATAGATTATTGAAGGTAAATCTACGTTCTCGTGTTACCTTGCCACATTTACTCCTGACTCCTGACACCTGCTTATCGTCGTGAATGTCTCCAGTGTTCTCGGGAGAGTGTGTTGGAGAGGCGAATGGAGATCAGTGGTGTTCAGTGATGTTAGTCGTTTCTGCCTTGGACAAAGTGATGCCAGTATTCACGTTCGTAGCTGTGCGGGTGAGCGGAATAATCCATTGTGTATTAGTACTCGCCATACTGGGCCCACACATGAGATTATGGTATAGGGGGCCATACTGCGTGACACCAGCCCAGTCACGGCAATGAACATCATCCAGCTACGCCTAGAAGTACAATAAGTGTGAGGTACCGTACCCTAGAGAGACGTTCAAAATTTTAATGATAGGTTACATGCCAAAATGACTGCATGTATTGCCGTTTGGAATGGTTATAATCGTTATTCATGTTTCTGCTGTGTGTGTTGCATTGAAATGTCCGTATGTCCTACGAATTGGCTGTAAGGATCAGTCCAACATACCACCTTCTTCTTGTGCACCAACTTTGGGGCAGATATGTGTATTCCTACGGGTGTTCTTAAATGCATTTCCTCTAATATATGTAACAATGTAAATAATTTTTATATATTTTATCGTAATCTGTAAATTATCAATTAAAATAAAGTACAAACTTTTTTTTTACTATAAATTCATTTTGAACCCATCTAAATTTCTGAAAAACAAAATTTACATCCAATATACAAAAAAAACAATAATTTATGTATACTAACGTTTGTGAAAAATGTAACACCAAGAAGCATACATATGATTGAAATGAACTTTATACTACAGATTAGGTACATGTCAATACACAATTAATTAGGCTTACAGAACTGTACATGATCTCTGTTCTTGAGAATTCAGTATGGCGTGAAGCCCCCATATGCTGCAATCAGAGCTCCTAAACATCGTGGCATGGAATCAAAGAGGACCTGGATATTTTCCTGGTGAATCTCCCTCCACACGGTTTGTATACAAGTTCACAAAGCAGCAACAGTGGTTTCTGGAGGACCGTGACGAACAAGTCTCTGACCAACCATATCCCAGACGTGTTCGATGTGCGACATGTCAGGCAAATCTGCAGGCCAGGGTAAGCAGTGGTATCCGTCGTTCATTGAAGAAGGTGTCCACATTCCTTGCCACATGTGGCCGGGCATTATCCTGCTGAAATATGGCATGTGGAGTTGCCTGAAGGAGGGGCAGTACCTAGGGCTCTAAAACCTCCCTGATGTAGTGGTTGCTGTTCAGATTGCTCTCAATACGTAGGAGTTGAGGCAGAGATGCCTCTTAGACCACACTTATTTACCACATTCTCCAAAATTCTTTAAAAAAAGTAATATTTTCAATTGTCTTTTAAATACAAATAATATCTAATTTTCTGCACGGGATGGATTTAGGTTTTACGGGGTGGTAAACAAGAGGTGGGAATAATTAAATGTGGTGGTAACCCGACTAGGTGCCACACACCGTCAACAGGCGGTGTTGAGATGAGATTTCTGGTACTCTCAGGGTGGCCGTCCGCCCGGATGTACACCGTTTCCTCAATGATGTAATATAGTTGAATTGCCCCAAGAGGCTGGTGAAGTCAGGCTCCCTTGTTGCAGAGTGTAGTGGGCCTATTTAGACTGACCCACACGCCTTAAACGGTGATGAAAAAATACTTTAATTAAAATGGTACATATTTAGGCTATTAGTAATACACACCAGATGCGGGTTGTTGGGTACCTGTGCTCCTAAATACCGCATGGCTTGTGCTCAGAAAATAAAAACATTTTGTTGCAAACTCTCATATATTTACCCTTTGCACTATACATTAAAACACTTTGCAGTGAACTAACGCGAACCCTGGCTACGGGTCCACCAGGTAGGCTATACTGTAAAAACTTGTGAACTCGTGTTAATGAAGATTTATGGTAAAATTAAGCTTCCCTGGGTGATGTTATGGGGAAGAAGGGGTGGCGTCTCCAGGTGCTGAAACAAAAAGGGTTTGGTGAATTACTTACTGCTATAGAAAACTAAACAATCAATTCAAAAATGTGATGTGCACCCGGAGTGTGATGCAACACTGCCTACCCCTTGAGACTCTGGATGAAGACTGAATCATGGCCGGCGTGCATAGCCGCAGCATGGCGGCAATAGCGCTCCAGAAATACTTGCATGGTAAATCATTTACATTAAAAAAAACCTTGACTCTTGCAAAAACATTAATCAAAAAATTCAACAATATAATTTAAAAAGGAAATGTTTACAATAACACTTGGTTGATGGGGTGAAATGAATACAAAGCATTGATGAAAAAGAACACAAAACATTGTATTAAATTTGCAGGGATGTCCCTCGCGTATTTCACGTGTCCTTATGTATTTTAAATTTCTTTTAAATTAAACTTTTGTTTTGCCCAGCATTTCTCCGCAATTCCTCCGCATGTAATATTTTAATGGTGCTCGATGAACGCAAGTTTCCCTTGGCCATCTTTTGTGACTTGCCCAAAGCGTTTGATTGCGTTAATAATTCCGTACTTTTGGAAATGTTAAGTTGTTATGGAATAACAGGGAAATTTGTTATACTATTATCATTATACCTTGATGCTAGAACTCAACTCAACAAGTTAATTTGAATGAGGCTTTTTCTTCAAACGAGGTTGCGAAGCATGAGGTATGACAGGGCTCGGTTCTTGGCCCTTTGTTGTTTCCCCTGTTTATAAATGACTCACCCCTGTTTGTTGGTCCAGAAGTATCATCTGTACTATTTGCTGATGACACCAGCTTAGTGTTTTCAGGAAAGTCTATGCAGGAATCCATTGATTCTACAATCACTGGTTTCCGGAAGTTAAATTACTGGTTTGAGACCAATCTTCCAACTTGAAATCTGGACAAATCTACATTCATGCATTTTGTTGCTAAAAATAATGGTATTAATATTGTAAGTAATTTTTCCTAATGGTTAATTTACAGGAAGTCACCCAGACTTAA
Source organism: Clitarchus hookeri (assembly GCA_002778355.1). Lineage (NCBI taxonomy): Eukaryota > Metazoa > Arthropoda > Insecta > Phasmatodea > Phasmatidae > Clitarchus > Clitarchus hookeri. The sequence continues at coordinate 37,241 of NQII01009235.1, read as the reverse complement.
TTTTTTGTGTTAATTATTGATTCAACTTTGTGTTGGAAGAACATATAAAATATTTAACACCAAAGTTTAGCACTGCATGTTTTGCTCTCAGAAATATTATAAATGTACTTGGTTTTGAATAAGCTGAAACAGTTTATTTTGCATACTTCCATTCAAAAAAGTAAGTTCGTAATAAATAGTTCTTATGTAAAATATTATTATAGTGAGTGTGCACGAATGCTGTGCATTGTCTCTTTGAGTTAAACTTTGTTTGCACAAGGTGGAGGAATATACTGGAAGTAGAACTGTAACAGGACTTCAGGAAAGTGTGAAGTAATCGTGAATGGACTATAGCTGGGAGGACAATTTTACAGTAAACTTAAACTCCGCACTTTGCTAGATTGGAGATTTTCATAAATTTTTAAAACTTGTAATAATTTTTTTTTTGCAGGAAATGCCTACTAAAAATATTATTAACTTGTTAGAATACCTCAGTACTCAATGCAGATATATTTTTCATTTTAAGAAAGACAAAATAGCAGTTGTAGGTTGACTAATTTGTTGTTTCTATTTCTGTGAAAATTTGTAGTACATAAAAATGTATTGGCAAGAACAAAAAAAAAATAGTCCACTCTGCTTCAAGTGTTGCCTGACTAGTACTAGGTTCACTCATGTTGACTGAAATTTCATTTTATATCAAAATTAATTCATCAGATTTCTTTGTTAATGAAGGTGAATGAAACATTTATAAAGTATGTACTAGTTTCATAACTTCTTTGCTTGCTTTTAATTCCTCTAATTTTGGGTTTTTAGCACTCATAATAATATAAATTAATTTACACATTGCAAAATAAAAAAGGAAATTTAAATATACACTAGTGGAAATGCATTTAAGAACACCCCATAGTTGGTACACAAGAAGAAGGTGGTGGTATGTAGGACTGATGAAAACCTCAGGTCTGTTGGACATTCGGAACAGAAAATGCATCACATACAGCAGACACTTTAATAAGGAGTGTAACCATCCTGAATAGCCAAACATTTCGCAATTCTGTCATGTAACCTGTTGTACAAATGCTGAATGTGTCTTTGGGGTACGGTATCCTACACTCACTGTACTTTTTGGCATAGCTGGGCTATAGTCTTTGCCTGAGCTGGGCTGGATGTAAAGCACAGTCCCATCATGTCCCACACATGCTCGATGAGGCTGAGGACTGGAGATCTAGCAGGCCAGGGTAGTTTGCGTACATTGTGCAAAGCACACTGTGTTGCCCTAGTAACATGGGGATGCATGTTATTGTTCTGGAAGATTGATTCTTGCAGTGTGTTGAGATATATGCAGAGGACAGGATTGACAGTGTCGCGGATGTACGGCGCACTTGTCATGCTCCCCTGAAAAAATACCAGAGGTGATCAGGATGTGTAACTTTAGTCCCCGTACCATAATCCAAGGGAGGTTTAGCATGGCGAGTGTGAATATATAATAGATTGTTATGCTCGCCTGTACGTCTACGAACACAAACACGACCATTACATTCTCCAATGAGAATGTAAACCTACCTACAGCAATCAACTGTTTATTGTTTATGCAGACACATGGGGGGCCACAGTGGCTTTGATTGCACCTGCAATTACTTTTTTGTCAGTCAAGTTGGCCTGAACAATCCTTTTGTCTAGGTGCTCATTACTGCAGTGAGGTGGCACTGGTGGGGCTAGGCGGCTGTGGGCAGTGTCACCTATGTTCTCCACCACAGATGAGCCTCTGACACATTACACCCCAAGTGAATGGCGATTCTGAGGAATGTCCAGCCATCCTCTTCGAGTCCACTATACAGCCATGCTCAAATTCACTTAACTGTTCAATTGATGCTGACAGTCATCTTCCAGGAATTGCAGACACGCTCTGTGAAACACACACAATGGAATAGTACAGTCAGCTGCACTAGTGTTATCAGATTATCTACGATAAGACACTTGGTCAATAGGATGCACACCGGTGCAAGAAGGGTGGTGTCCTTCCACTTCTGTTCAGTGTGTCCTCTAAACATGAATAGTTTGTGCTGTGAAACTTGTCTAGATTGGATGATATTTACTAGATGCTTTTCTATGTATTTCCACGAGTGTAGTATATATTTGACAAAAATATGGGATAAACTAAGAAAGGAAATAACTAAGGGAAAAGGATGTCAAATATATTATATAGGTTATCCCAATTTAATGTTTACACTTGTAGTGCATTAATAATAGAGAATCATTTCAAGACCATCTAATGCGACTGTGTGTATATGCTGTAATTACAATGGTTGTGTGCGAACATGTGTAGTATTTCTGCTGTTGTCAGTTCCGTAGTGAGCCATGAGCGGCAGCACTACAATTGTAGAGGAAATGGCGAAGGTGACAAGGTTTTCTTTCAAGTAATGTAAGTGGATTTTAAAGTGTCATTGGAAATGTAAGAACACGACTTAGAGACAATGGAGGGCCGAATTCGATACTGTGCCACTATCATGTGTAACAATGACACAATTATGTGACAAGTTTGAAAGGGATAGAACTATGTGTGATGAGAAGAAATTATAGTGGGCCAGGAATTGAATGACAGTGGATGAAGGAAGTGTGAATGACAGCAGATGAAGGAAGTGTGAATGACTTCTGACGAACAAAGTGTGGGGGCTGTGTTCCACACATTGAGACGTTCCCCCAGGAAGTCGAAGTCTGCACAGCAAGTGGCAAATGAGTCAGATGTCAGTAAATCAAGTGTAAAATCACATTTTAAAGCAAGTAAAGTGGAGGCCTTAAATTCCATTGTTACGTAACGCTACTAATGAAGACTACCCACATAGGCATGTCAAATTTTGTGTTTGGGTTGTAAACATGTGCAAGAACAACATATAGGCAACCTTTAAATTGAATGGAACTGGTAAACCACCACATCTGTGTGTACTCGGCCAATGAAAATCCTCATATTGTGGTAAAGCAAGTAGTTAATCTTCCTGGGTTATCAGTGTGGTGCGGTATGCCTGCCAGATAACTTATGGGGCTATTCTTCTTTAATGGAAAAGTGAGAGGTGAGAGTTACTATAGCATCTTGCAGGAAAATATTGTGCTATCTGTCACAAACTCTACCCAAGATGAGGATTGCTTTTTCCAGCAGAACGGTGCACCACCACATTATCATCAAGATGTATGGTTGCTCCTGGATGGAGCATTTGTTGGGCGGTGGATAGGCCAACAAGTAAGCATATCCACCCAGATCTTCAAATTTCACATGCTAGATTTTTATCCCTGGGGAACTCTGAAGAACACTGTATATGCCACAAAGCCACAGACACTTGACACCATGAGAGATGCAATTGTGGCCACCTGTGAATCTACTGTCATGAAAACTATAGCTACTGTTTGTCGTTCTATTCTACAATGTTGCAGATAATGTCTTACTCGTAATGGTGAATATTTTAAACATTTTAAATTATTATTAACATTTGCACACACGCAATGTTGTCCTTATAGCATCAAATACAAGCAGTCTCATCTGATTATCTTTAATAGTTTTTCTGTTATTCCTGTTCAAAGAGCGTAAACATTAATTTGGAACAGTCTGTATGATATTTGTTATGGGGCCATGGGGGTGACATTCATAGTTATAGTATGTGACCACATGTCTCGCGTGTACCTTAACCCATCCCTTATAAGAATCACGTCGTAACAGAAAAAGTGCAAACATTATAGTTGATGATTTTATCTATTACTCTGATGCATAACCTGGAAGGTAAAATATTATTTTAATATACAGTATTGTATATTAATACTTGTTCTGTTCAGGACTTTTTTCTTGGTGTATTTTTCTCCTTAGATTTGTTTTTAGGCTTGGGATTTAGAAGGAAAAAGTGTCAGTTGCAAAGTATGTTCTTGTGTAAAAAATAGTTTTATCATAATGCTTTTAAACATTAATGTTATGCCAAAACGTTGTATAATTCTATAGCAGCTGTCTCTGCTCAATACTTAGAAAAAACTGCATGATGCATAAATTGTACCATAGTTTTGTACAAAAATTTTATAATATAAAAGTCAAATTATTTATTATTTGTGCTGTTCAGATAACAAAATATACAAAAATAGTTTGCATTATGTTCCACAGTGTGTGCCTGAAGCATTCATTTTGTTGTATATTATAAAGGAATAAGTATTTGAAATAATGTTGGGTATGCTTGTAGAAGAATTCTACATTTGGAGTTTTATTTTGACAGAAATGTAGTTTGTGTAGTGTTAATTCTTTTTGAGACATCTTCCATTATTAGTATAGAAGAAAAATTGTATTTTCCATTTGTATTCACATTTTGTTTGTAAAGCTATATTTCATAGTGGGGACTTGCCCTTGTGTAGTAAGTGATGCCAAAATTTCAAAAATTTACCCCAAAATATACTATGGATTATTTACAATTTATCTTATCTTCAGAGGTAAGGTTTTCAAGTAATCATACTTTTTACAGGTACAGAGATATGTTGGGTGAACTAGAGAAAGTGAGAGCAGAAGCAGATTCTTTGAAAAAGCAACTGGCAGAAGCTCATCAAGTAGCCATGTTTCAAGCTGGAGCAGCTAATATGAGCCCTCCACGTGTCACTGTTGGGCTTCCAAGAGCATCTATGGCACTTGTACCACCACAGCCACCAGTAAAGCCTTTGGTGGTCACGAGCCAAGGAATGGCACGTATTCCAGGGACGTCTCTGCAGCAACCTCAAAGTATAAATGCATTTCAAGTTTTGCTTTCAATAGACAAGATTTTGTTATTCAGACGTAGTTATAATTTATTAATTATTTTGGTAATTTTTTTTTAAACAAAAATTAATTAATTAATGGGTACACATTTTTTTAAACATGTGTTTAACATCAAATAGCAAGGTTTTTTTTATATAAAAATGTTTTTATGACATAATACAAAACTTAATGAATTATATCAGAAGTAATGTCAAAACTTTCAACCACCGGTTGCATATCCTTTTATATTTCAAAATTAGCATTGCCTTGTGACTTTTAGCTGTTGATTTCATCAACTGTTCAGATTTCCACTGCATATGTTCATTGATAAAAAAAAGTAATAGCTATTGTAATCAACTCTATAAACCAGCACGCATTAATTACATTAAATAATACTGGTTTGTGAATAGAGATTAAAGTTCACTTCTGGTTTTCTGTTTATATAAATTGAATGTCTTAACTTTCTTCATCCTTTCTTAGGTCATCAGAAAATATATTTTAGTCTAAGTTATCAACAGAATCATAGAAAAGTTGTAAATGATTCTTTCTTTGATTTTAAATACAATACCAAGCTGTTTTAAATGTTCCTCTTTAAAAGTGAGAATAGCTTGAATGTTTGTAAATTATAGGCATCCATACAGTTGTGCCCACCACCTTCAGACACTATCATTCAAGAAACCTCCCCATTCCACTATTCACAGGTGCACATGTAGGAACCTTCCATCTTGTTTACACATGTACACCAGAGACCAATGACAAAATACTAATAGTAAAAAATCGAAATGAAAATGATTTAAGCATATATTAAATTTAAAATATATATAATAAAATAATACATAAAATTAAATCTGTTTTTTTTTTTAGATATATCTTGTTTTTAATTTTTATTCTGAATATTTTTTTTTTTAGGGTAAGAACTGCTAAAATAATATTTTTTTAAATAAAAAAATAAGCATTTTCAGTTAGTAATGAAAAAGCATTTAAATAACAAAGTAATATATTTTTTAATTGTCAAGGCACTTGCTTTACCAAGGTCCAAGAAAAAGTGGGGAACCCACTTTGCACCCGGGTGCAGATAGCTGACTGATCCTATTAATAAACTTACCTTCTTTCAGATCATTATCAGATCATTATCCTTCTGTAAAGTCTTCATTATGTGACTTAAGGCTTCTAGCTGTCATAATCACTCTATGTAAATTTTAAAATTTTGTACCTTACATATAAATTAATTTTTGTTTTGTAAGCACATATTTTTGCAATTCTCTGGCTATTTTTCATGCGCAACTACTATATTGCACAGTTACTGTTATACTTAACCCTTTCAGACAGGGTTTAATTTATGACTTAAGTTGTTGCAAATAAATTTTATGATGTGTGCTTACTATAAGCTGAAACAGCACACCATCACCACTACCATTGAACTGTAGGCTTTGTATTCACCCATAGAAATAAGACCTATTCTTAATCTATAACAGTAACACATTTGTCAAAGTAATTTGGCATTGAGCCTCATGCTGTAAAGTACTGGCCTAAAATAGTTTTCCTATATGTTATGTACACAACTGTGTACACTGTGTGAATGAGTTAAGAGTACATTTTTAGGTATGATAACATTAAATACAAAATTGAACTCCCATATTTTCTGACAAGCACTAGCATGAATGTAGTACACACCTAAGATCTCAAACTTATTCAGCAATAATGAATGGGGGTGTTAATAAAGTGTTTCCCAACAAGCTGAAAATTATCCAATTGTGTGTGAGAAACGTGTATGAGACAGGAGGGAACAATAATTGAAAAATAATTGTAATGCCAAGCATATACTTTTGTGAGTGAAGCATAGACCTTTCCTTCACTTCGTCATTCTGCACTTTGTCCATTCAGCAAGGTGACCATAAACTTAAAAAGAAAGCTGAACCAACAAAACAAATTTTATTAATTTCTTAAATGTACTTTTTATGGCATATTTTATACACACACTACAACCTTGAATTCAACTGTCATCTTAAAATTGTTTCTGAAATTAGTACTTTTGTATTTGTTATGCCTAACATGCACTTCAGAAAAAAACTATTTCCTCAAACTTTTTACCAATATTTTGTATCTGTTTTTTATTCTAGAAATTAGCGTTTTAGCTACAGGAAGAATAAATTTTACAATTTTGTTCCACATCTATTCATAATGCTGAAACTCAAGAAAAAAATTATGAATTGTTGCTTGTGTCTTTATTTTGTTTAAAGCGCCTTTTGTAAGTAGAATATAAAATATTTTGCAATGAATAACATTAAGCATATTAATAAACGAGAACTTTTAAAACTTATAAAATAAATTACTAAATATTGTTTTAATACATTGTCAAATTTTAGGTGTTATTATTGTTAGATACATACAGATACAATTGCATGACACTCCATTACAATATTTTTGGATCACTGAGCACTTCAGTTCAGCATTCTTACAACTCGATGTTCTCTTTGTCCAACGTTTAAGACTATTACATTAAATTATTGTGAAATTCAGTGCTTGTAGATATTTAATTTTTTTTTAACAGAGACTAACCCATTTTGAGTGACACTCAATCCTCAGTCTGTTGTCACACACATCATCCTCGTTCTGATGAAAAATTGTTTCCCTTTCTTTCCATTAACTTTATGACGTGTTTGAAAGCAATGATATAGGAGAGCAGCTTCTAAGGAATAGATGACTTACTAAAATTAATTTTTTCAGTGAATTTGCAGTAGAATGATAACTCTGCTTTGGAATAAAACTATTCCTATTGCCATTGTAGAGTTGAAGTATAAATTTTCCTGCACCCTTCCAGGTTCAGCGTCACATTAAAAACCAAAGCAGCTTCTGATAAAACTCCTGAGGCCAGAAGGAAAATTTGTTCTTAAACACTTTAGTGGCAGTAAGAAGTTGAGATATTGCTCTTTTGTAAAATTACTGAGAAAAGTTATTTTTAATCTGGTTTCCTTTCCTCAAGCATACACTGCTCTTCAGTATCACTGTTTAAGAACATATCACTAAGTACAGAAATGAATATGAAACAAATTTTTTAATGCAGATATGCTAAAAAGTCATTTTGAATGGGTCAGCTCCTAATTTGCTTTGATAAAACATTTGTAGCCCCATCCAGTATTTCACTTAATTTCATTAAAATCCGTTAAAGGTTGCACTAAGAAAACATTAATTTTATTTTCATTTTGACAGTGATCTGGAATAGTAGAAATATTATGGCATTGTCGAATTGCAGTTAGATGAATTCTGAACTTTACTAACATAAGACGC